>MBAC02000159.1:0-34350 GCA_001712635.2 Nothophytophthora sp. Chile5
TCCGAAGGAGACGAGTGCAGATGCGGCGAGTGGCGCAGTGGAGAGGGAGGGCCGTTGACCATGCGGCCGCTTACGATGGTCAAAGTAGGCACCAACTCCGGATTGCTGGACAAGTTCGTACTGTCTGTTGTTTGTCTGGCCCTCAACGGTGACACCTGCGATGGCTCCGACGAGAAGAACGATGTGGCTTGCGGCGCAGCATACATGCCTTTGAACTGGAAGCGACTGCCGTCCGCGTAGTCCATGCAGCTAGCACGGAAGATGCCTTTGCTGCTGCATACACTCACTTCCGCGTCTTCGCCGGCGGCACGATTGAAGCACATGGCCTTGATGTTCGTTTCGCTGCGATACACACACTGTACGTGCACCGCAGCGGCGGGTATTGACACCATACTGCGCTTCAGCTGGTTCGTTAGGTCGGCGGCGCGCGAAGATGACGACGCTTTCTCGGCGACGCTCGACAGCAACAGCTTCTGTGAGCGCGTCAGGGCCGCTTTCCTCGACGCGGGCTCAGGCAGTCGACCCCATCGCACTTCTTCATCGATCTTCTCGCTGCAGCATTCCAGCTGCGCGTTCAGACGCAGCAGAAGCTCGTTCTTGTCGGCGAAAAGCTTCACGAGCAGCAGCCATGGACAGCGGGCACACTCGCACTTCAGCAACTGCCGTCGGTCGCCACGATCGACGTTTTGAGGCGATGGCGGCGACGACGGTAACCCTGCGGGGCCCGATCGAGGACTGCCACTTGTCCCGTTAATTACCGTATTCCCGGAGCCGAGACGATTCGGAGAAGAGGTGACACGAGGCATTCCTGTACCACTGGCAGGAGTCGGCGTCGTTGCTTCACTTGCTGGAGCTTGTGACACCGAGAACGGGCGGAAAAAGAACCCCGCCAGATCACACAATAAGTGTTTCGTCGCGAACCCTGCGAGATTGCTGGTATAGCCGTCCCAAGCTTCCACCAGCTTTTTGGTCATACCAACCGCTGCAGGCGTACCATCCCCCGCGATTTTCGAGAGATGTGCTGGCATGGCACTAGCCGCCATCATCAGCACCATCGTCCAGTATGAACAGTACGAGAAGGGTGGCATGGGGAGGTCGGCCGAAGTTTTGGCATGGCGCATCCGACTGGTCTTCACGGATGCCGTGAACTCGTCCAACTCGACTTCCAGCATGCGCACGACCTGATACAGCAGAGGGATATCTTGCTGAAGCGACGACGAACCCAGCACACTCGGAGCCGCCATCGTCGGTCTTTGAAGAGCTGCGCAGTTCACGCAGACATCAGCATCCGCGATCTCATTCAGCGCCTCGATCGCTTTTGCCGGCAGAGCTTCTTTATGTGGGAAGATGAGACCGAGTACACGATACAAGCAGCACGGACTCTTGAGGTAGCGGGTGCAGATGCAGATGACGCTGTAGACAGCCGCCACAGCCACGCGAACGAACTCTCTGCTTGGCATAGTCGATCGCCGATTCACGGGCTTCGAATAAAAGTACTGCAGCCACAGTAGCAGTCTCACTGCCATCGCCAGAAGCTCTGAGCATGTCTGATCTACTTTGCGAGTGTGCAGATAGTCTGTAGCAGCAGACACGAGGTCCCCCGAAGCCACCACTGCAACTCCTTCCGTAATCACCTCGATGAAGCGCGGCAATGGACTGGAGAACGCGAACTCGGACTCAGACGAATCCAGCGATTGATTCCAACCTGACATCAGGAAATCCAGAGCTGCAAGGCGGCCAGTATGCACGAGCGACTCCACAACGGACGCCCTGACAGTGTGTTCCACATGCTCTCTGCTCGTTTCCGGGACCCCAGGCAGCGAAAAATCACCCCCACGGCGTATGGCGCACTCGATCTCCTCGTTTAACCGCTCTTCGAGATCAAACCTCGCGTTGGACGTTGAGCTGGATGCTGAAGTCATTGCATCGCGCATCGATTTCAGGAAAGTGGCGTACAGAAAATCCACCTGTCTGCCCACTGCTGCAGTCAGGATGCGTTGGCGACAGCTTAGAAACGCTGCCGTGTCGGCGCTCGTAGCGCATTCTCGCCGAAATTCCTGGACGAACGCGGCGGTATCGCGCTGCTGGATCAGCGCAGCAACCGTGAGGCCCATGCCTTGCATCCGGAGCAATGCCGTGGTGTTCAATCGCACGATCTTCTCTTTCAGCGCCAGCTTCATAGGCACGATCGTCTTTCGCAGGAAGCGCACGAGGTCGCAGGCACCCACAAGGCTTTCGCCGAATGCTGACCAATACATGCTATACGGGTATATCTCCGAGTTTTGACCAGTCCCAAAAATGCTGTCCATCTCCACGACAGGAGGGGTGATCAGGACGTCGATCGCGCTGTTCATCTCACCCAAAAAGTACTTCACAAGAAAGCACATGTACACGTCTCCGCGGTCACAGGCCCTCGTCCAAATCGTGTTGTTGAGGAAGTCCACGCAAACCGTCGTAGCGTCGGAAGACGACTCGGCATTCGAGAGGTAGTCAGCATTTCTCGCTGGAGTCCCGGCAAATCCACGAAGACTGGTGCTCAGACCAGTGAACGACGCTTGCGAGAAGTCAGCTGCCCCCGTGTTGCTCGCTGATCCGTCCTGGCCGCCGATATCCCATTTCTCAGATACTCGCGCGATGAGGAAGGACAAAACCAGCGTCTCATCCGCTTGTTCGGCCACAGACACCGCTTCTTGAACCTTTCCGCCCAGTAAAAAGAACGCTGCCGAGAGTTCGTAGCGCTGTTTCGTCTTGAGCACGTAGGCGTTCTTGATGGCAGCGTTCTTCCACCGCAACTCTGAGAAATCGTTGCCCAGAAGCTCAAAGATGCGTGTCTCGTTGGCCATTTTGAACAAGCTTGCGAGTAGCCTGGTCTTTCCCAACAGCACGTAGAACACTGCAACGGTAAATGGATCACGCGTCGCAGCGAATTCGGCTTGTGCTGCTTTCTCCGCGAGCTGAGTGAGCTTGCTTGAGCTCTTCAGCCAAAATGGCAGCCGCAAACGCTTCATCTCCTTCCAGGTCATCGTCGATTCCGGGAAACATTCTTGAAGCAGTTCACTCTGGAAATCGCTCACTGCGCCCCAGGCCACCTGCTCCGAGCAAAGGCCAACCAGGCGACTCTGCTTCGACTCATCCACAGACTCAGTTGAAGGCTCCACCGGCCACAAGAGACTGGCGTGGAAACGAAGAGCGGCTTCGTCTTTCTGGCGACTGCTGGCCCGCTCCCAAGCTAGTGTTTTCTTTAACCCGCCGACAATTGCCAGGAAGATCTCGGTCTCTTGAGGCGACATGAAAGACAGCGAGCTCTTGTGGTCGCTAAAGAAGCGTGAGAAAACGTCCGTTTCCAGCTTGGACTCTGTATGTCCTGAAGATTGCGAAGAGAGCGGCGTGTCAGCGGAGTTGACCTGCTGACCCTGAGGTGCGAACAGCATATCCGCTCGGTCAGCGCCGCCTCCACTATTAGCACTTGCTCCATATCGACGAGAAGCTCCAAAATCCATCGCAAAGAGGTTGCTTGCTCGAGCTGGAGCCGAAGACGTAGTAGAACCGCTACCACCACCACCAGTCTTCGTCGATTTTCCTCTGAGGTATACATCCGATCGTTCATCGCCATCGTTTTCAGAGCTTGAGGGGTCCCTTAGCAGTTTTGCCAGCGAAAACACGGGAAGAGTTCGTAAGCGTGTGTCGTCAGCCATTCGCAGATAGCACGCTTCCTCGTGCTCGACAATCCGCGCCATCGCATGATCGAGGATCTTCTCGATCGTCTGGAACGATCCACGTGAGAGCAAGTACATCAGCGTAATTGGGTGGTGCGCAGGAAGTGCCTTGGACGGAGGCTGGGATCCGAGGATTGAGCCAGAGCGAGCAACAGCCAGTGAAACGAGTGACAACGGCAGCGCTGACGAGTCACTGCCATCGATATCTCGGAGGTTGAGATGAGCCAAACTGGGCCCAACAGCGAGAAGGCCGTAAGGATAGCTGGACAGCGACGAGATCTTTTCTGGCCTCGCGCTGAAGCGACTTGATGACCACGCAATCGACCACTTATTCCTTGGCAGCAAGCAATCGAATTTCAGCATGCCAATTGTCGTCGTTGACAAGAACAGAAGGTCGCAGTCTCGCTCGGGTGTCACAGGCGGAGTCCACTCCAGCGAAAGCACGCGACCAAATTGCTTGTGTGGAACAGTCACAACGCCTTCCAAGCAGCTTTCCAGAGCCGGCAGGAAACAAATTTGATCATCAGCAGCACTTGAGGCTGCTTCTGTCGACGCGTCGCCTTCGTCTTCTTCAAACAGAATGGCCACCCGCCCGCATGAGCTGAAGCTGAAGTGCTTGAACGTCAACTGCTCTTCTGCCACATGGAAATGCAGCTGGTCGGTTGATTTTCGTGCCCGTATTGCCGTTTGCATTAGATTGGCAACGTCGACAGTGTGCACCATCTTCACCACTAGCAGATCATCGAGGTCCGCAAACGTCCAAAGCTTTAGCTGCGAGTTCGTGTCGAAGCTTGCAAAGGCGATCTCAAACAACTCCAGTTGGGGCACGCTGGAAATGCTCAGAAGTCGAGGTCCAGGGAGATTAACAGTAGTTTTCCGGTAGAGCTGAACTGTATCAGCCGGCGACTCGGACACTGTCAGCTCGAACGAGAAGACCCAAACGCTCAACTGTGTGCCGTCCTTGTGAACACCGATGACCATGCTATAATCCTTCGACGGCTTTTCCGCCGCTGGACTCGCGAAGAAAGAAGAGTTGTTCGACCACTCGATTTTCACGGAATCTGGGACGGACACGGCTATCAAATCTTGCAATTCATCGCCTTCGCCGTTTTCTCCTTCTTCATCCACGTAGCACACTGATAGTGCCAGTGCATCCAGCCCAGAAACGATTCCGGTGGGAGGACTGTGGCCACGAAACGACGTAGATGCGGGAGATACCGAGAAGGCAACGTCGCAGGGCTTCGTATCTTGAGGGATTCCACCACAAGTGACCATGGCGACATGAAATTTCCGGTCGCCAAATACGTAAACCACACCTCGCTGTTCGTAATACGCCATGTGGGTAACTAGCCCCATCGCCTTCCCACTTTGTGAACGGCAAGCCACATCAAGTCTGTGCAGCGAACCGCTCGGCTGGAACACGTTCAGACGTCCACCCATATTCGTCGCTGCAATTTTCACGAGCAACGGCTCTTTGTCGGCTTGCGAAGAGCTTGGAACACGCATCGCTCTCAGATTTGCGACCGAGAGAGAAGCAGACTGGAGATCACCTTGCTTCTTCGCGCTCATAATGCTACTGCACATCGCCGCCACTTCACAACTTTGCACCGAATAACACACCGAACCCCGCGAATTTCCCCTGTGCTGTCCTTGAGAACCGCTGTCAACCTGGAGTTTCAAGCGCGCGAACTGCAAGTAGCTTCCTCCCGTCTTTTGCTGGAACAGCACCTCAACAACGAAGCTTCTCGAGGCATTTTCTCGATCTATCACCACCACCACACATCATTTGTTAGCGCTTCTGCTGATGTGATTTTCTAGCACAGGCGAGAGGCTTAAAACTGTACCTTGGTAATCCGACGAACTGACGCTGTGCACATGCGCATCAGCGAGATATTCACGGAGGCCGCTGAAGCTGAGAAGAAGAGACAAGCGCGGAGTAACCCCCTGCTCAACCATTCACCGGTACCAAACACATGTCAGTCAATCAACACTACCGTGCGAGCTGTCTTCAGGTCTGGCTGAAAAAAGGGGAGGATGCGGACGCACTTACCGAGAAAGGGATGAATTCCTCGCGGAACAGGCAGAGATCGCCGTTGCTCAGCACGCCGTACATCAGATGCACGGCAAACGTTTTCTCCAGACCCACATTCCCGCAAATGAACGTCTCCCCTGCATGGGTATCGGCTGCGGCGCCGCTGCGATCACCGAGAAGCTTAGCGTTCATTTGGGCAATACCGTCCATTCGTTGGCTGGCTATCTCATTCCGGCGCGCTTCGTCCAGCGAGTCGTAGCCATAGTGGAACAGACACAACGCAGCCATCACGTTCTGCTCATCAAGTAAAGCTTCATTCACCGATGCCATTGCATTCGGGGTGTCGCGCGCCCAATAATGGTCGACCAGACCGAACGTTCGGATGCGAGTGGCCATATTAACGTGTGTTTCGTTATCCACTTGACTTGGAGGCGGGAGGAAATCGCCAGCAGTGAACGTTTTCCACAGTACGAACGATCGTAAAGGAGCGACGTTTTCTCGCCAGATGGAGACATTTCCTGCTCGATCCAGGGTGAACAGCATTTCACACGCCGCTGTGGTCGATGCGACAGGTGCTCGCACATTAAATGCGTGGAATTCCTTCGACCACACCATGGCCACCAGCGCACGAGAATGCGCGAGAAACATGGACTTAGGGGCGCCCTCGTGCGGCGACAGCTCTCCCAGCATCCAGAGCTTCACGATCCGGTCGTGCGGACCGGCAGTCGCCGCGAATCGACCGCTCGGGGCCACGTCGAAATGGCACACTGGCGCTGCAGGCGGAAGCAAGACACCCGAGCCACCGCCGCCCGCTAGAGTGACGGCGCGCTGGAAGTACACTTGCACCGAGTCGTCCACAATCTTCCAGATTGTGAGTTTCTCCCCGACGCCTAAGAGAAACAGATCATCGCCGCTTTCCACCCACTCCAAGTGGTTCAATAGCCGGTCGTCGCACTTCCAGCGGACGGATTCGGCCCACCGAGGTAAATGGAGATTCAGATGCGCCTTCGCATAGTATGCACTCGGCGAATCGCTTCCTGTAGCATTAAGGAGCGGCCGACCGCCTCGGCGTTCATGCGACGACGCGTCGGATGCCGTGGCCGCTGCTGTGCTTGATGTGGCACTTGAGGGCATGAACAGCACCCCGCGGCCTTCATCGATGCATAGAGCCACGGCACCGCGCGCCGCCTTCTTACTCGAGTTGAAGCGCACACAGCGCACGGAGTCCTGCACGTCCCACACCTGCCAGAGCGTGAACTTGGATGCACGCTTGGCCTCGTTGCGCGCAGTCGACGCGTTTGAAGGAGGCGCGCGCGCTTCCACGAGGACCACCACGAGCGCGCCCACTGCGTATATGAGGTAGCGACTGGACTCGAAGACCGCCTCGCACACACGCAGGCCGGCATCGACGCCCGGAGAGGGTGCGCACACCGCGGCGATCGACTCTTCCAGCCGAAACACCATTGTGATTTTGGGAACAAGGAGGGGGAACTTCAAAAAGCACGAGTTGCAGGAGTAATTACAAGATAGATGGCCACAATTCAGTATATTACAGAAACCGTGGTATCTTCCCAAAAGGGTCACATTATCAGATCGAAGGACGTTATTTACGGTTGATAATGTGGACAAGTTCGTAAATAATTCATCCGTTCAGATTTACCGGAATGTTGTGGATGCCATACACTGCTCAACAAAAAAGCTCACTAAAAAAAGCGGCAAATATTCGTTTAGAAACGCATTTCTACTGCACAAACCCCTTAGCTCACATGGCGGCGGCGAGAGCATGCGGCGGGAAACGACTTCCGTCGTCTCAAGACGCACTGGATGCGTTCGTCACGACGCAGCTGCTGGACAATGGCATGGACGTGATCGCGGCCAAGATCAATCGGTTGCGCGCGAAGCTGCTGCGTTCGGAGCAACAGAACGGAGCCGGCGGCGACCAGGCGAAGAAGAAATGGGCGCGACAGCTCCAGCATTGGCTCGCGCTTGCCTGCCGCATGCTCGCGCAGCAGCGCGACGAGCTGGAGAACTGCATCGGACGCGTGGAAAGCGACTCCAGGCGCGGTATCATAGGCTTGGGTGCGGCCAAGCAGAAGGCGGCCGATGCGCTGGAGGAGGCGACCACGAACAGCTACAGCCGCTCGTATTCGACCCCCTCGGTTAATAGCGGGAGCAGCACGAGCGACGGCGGCGGCTTTGTGGGACCGATGGTGCCGAGTGCCGAAGACATTTTGAGCGAGGGCTGCCACGTCGCGGCCAAAGTGGCACGCAGCCATGAGCTGTGGATTATGGCGCGCGTCGTGGGCTTCAACTCGGAGTCGAACACGTACGAGGTCGAAGACGTGGATGCCGGCGACGACGACGATGATGAAGCACCGCGGCGACATCACATCGTACCGTGGCAGCAGGTGGTGGAGCTGCCGGGCGACTCTCTCCCCGAGGATATGTGGATCCAGTATGCCGTGGATGAGCGCGTCATGGCCATGTACCCCAACACCACCAGCTTCTTCCGCAGCACCGTCCGCGTGCCCAATCCGAAGGTAAGTTAGTCGCCCAAACCATTCTGCGCTTGCTCTGCGCGTGCCGTGCTCGCAGATCGCCACGCTAACAACGTATTGCATCCTGGCAGGGAGCTCCGTACGTGATCCTCAAGTTCGACGAAGACGAGGACGAGCACGGCTTCATACCCGACCGAAAGGTGCCCTTCCGCTTTGTAGCGCCTCTGAAGTCATGGCACCAGAAGTGAGTAAAGCGTCGATCCTGTGATCACACTGCCAAAGCGTGGGGGGCGGACTGTTCGTCACATGCTATCCTCCTCCTGCACAAGCATGAGATCGAACACCTCACTAACTTATTCCACCACAATTACCTCTCCCAATCAAAGGTTCGGCACCACATCGCCGGCATAGTCACCGAAACACACAACAGCGGCAACAGCACTGACACTCGGATGTCGCTCTCCTAAGCAAACACAATCGAAACGCCGACACCAAAAACACCGGCACGACACACGACGCTACGATCCCTACGATTTGGTTTCTTTCACAAAGGGTGATGTTGAAAAACATCAGGGAGATTGAGTGCAGAAGCCGACAACTACTCGACACGAGCAGCACCGACAACCACAAGGGACTGCACCTTTCGGACGCGCGACGCCAAATCACGCGGCAAACTGCAACACGAAACTGCTGAGCTCACACACACGTCCTTGGCATCACGCGACACAGCGAGGAAGCGCGCTTAGTAGTCCTGCGAAGCCGAAGCCTTGCCCTTCTTGCCGCTCGAAGCGCTCTTCTTCGGCAGAAGCACAGAGTGGATGTTCGGCATCACACCGCCAGAAGCGATGGTCACGTCGCCCAGAAGCTTGTTCAGCTCCTCGTCGTTGCGCACGGCCATCTGGATGTGGCGCGGGATGATACGCGTCTTCTTGTGGTCGCGGGCCGCGTTTCCGGCCAGCTCCAGGATTTCGGCGCACAGGTACTCCAGCACGGCCGCCATGTACACAGGGGCGCCACCGCCAATGCGCTGCGCGTAGCGGCCCTTCTTCAGGTAACGCGCGACACGACCCACGGGGAACTGCAGACCGGCCTTAGACGAACGCGTGCTGCCCTTTCCCTTCTTGCCACGGCCTCCGGTAGCGGCTTTTCCCTTTCCAGACATCTTGACTTGGGTGCTTGAGCTTCTTGGCGACTTGATGAAGTGCGTGTGAATTTCGATATGGTGCTGCTGATCTGGCAGCCAACACCTCGCGCCAAAACACACTGAATGACGGACACTGTCGATAGCTGAGGTGGCAGGCGGGGAAGATGACCCGTTCACGAAACGTATCAGGATCCCTGTTTATCGCAGGAAGGGCGAGATCACAGATATCCCTAGCCCTTATAAGCTGGAGCGAGCCCGAGCGGAAAACAAGTTCGTCGATCGGATTGGGTAAAATCAATTTGGCGTCCATTGATTGACGGAAGATTATCATACGTGTCTGTGATTGGCGGAATCATTTGCCAGAAAATGGAGCACGTTTTCTCGAGCAAGGTGGACAAATCGGAGGTTGGACGAAGGTGGCACGAAAAAAAGACATACCGGTATGTTGGCTGCTGTTTGAACGGCGCCTCTGCCTCTGAGATCGTTCCCGCGGAAATGCGTGCGTTTGGTCGTGCCATTCTGCCATTCTGCCATTCTCGCTTTTGCTTCTCGTTGTCAAAGTCGACCACCACCACCTCACTCGCCAAGTCAAGATGTCTGGAAAGGGAAAAGCCGCTACCGGAGGCCGTGGCAAGAAGGGAAAGGGCAGCACGCGTTCGTCTAAGGCCGGTCTGCAGTTCCCCGTGGGTCGTGTCGCGCGTTACCTGAAGAAGGGCCGCTACGCGCAGCGCATTGGCGGTGGCGCCCCTGTGTACATGGCGGCCGTGCTGGAGTACCTGTGCGCCGAAATCCTGGAGCTGGCCGGAAACGCGGCCCGCGACCACAAGAAGACGCGTATCATCCCGCGCCACATCCAGATGGCCGTGCGCAACGACGAGGAGCTGAACAAGCTTCTGGGCGACGTGACCATCGCTTCTGGCGGTGTGATGCCGAACATCCACTCTGTGCTTCTGCCGAAGAAGAGCGCTTCGAGC
This sequence comes from Nothophytophthora sp. Chile5, assembly GCA_001712635.2. Classification (NCBI taxonomy): domain Eukaryota; phylum Oomycota; class Peronosporomycetes; order Peronosporales; family Peronosporaceae; genus Nothophytophthora; species Nothophytophthora sp. Chile5. The sequence continues at coordinate 10,365 of MBAC02000159.1, forward strand.
GGCAAGAAGGGCAAGGCTTCGGCTTCGCAGGACTACTAAGCGTATCGTGTCTTCGATGAGCTCGTGCCACCGACTGCTGCGTGCGCTCGTTCCGGTTGACGTTTAACGTTGCTGGTCGAGTGCAGCAGCACCTTTGAGCGGTTCCGCAAGGTGCCGTTCAGTTTCACCCCTGATGTTTTTCAACATCACCCATTTCTGAAAGAGATCCATTTGAACAGTAGTGTAGGATGGTTAAAAGGCAGTGTGTAGTAAGCTTTTGCCTGTGAGAGTTTCGTAGAATAGGAGGCAGGATTGTCATGGTGACGTTAGATGAAGCTTCGAGTTGAGTGTGCGTTCTGTGCGCTCCGAGTAGTGTTAGCGCGCGAGTGGTAAGGCTGCCGTTGCATGTTGTCGTGTTTACGATGACCTTTGCGAAGTTGTAAGCGGATGTGCTGTTGTCCGGTATATCTATCGAGCGCGCTGGCAAACTGGCACTGGGGCTGATTCCGTTGAAGAAGAAGACGAATGCTACGTGCATTATACGCGCGGTAAGTGGGCTCGGCTACCTTTGAAGGCGCGGCTGAGCGTAGTCCTCGCCTGGCGAGGCTCCCCCCCACTCAGCCACGACCATGCGCCGGAGTGCTTCGCTGAACTGGAACATGAAGCTGAACTGCTTGCCACGCTCGGCATTGGTGCCCTGGATCTTCCCCTCCACGTCTTTAAGCAACGCGCCGAGTTGCGGCACATTCTGCATCTGCCCGCTGGAGACGGCGGTATCGATAGCGCGTCGAAACCCCTGCGCACTTCGCTCCAGGTCGGAGATTTCGCTGGCCAACGCGGCGCACTTCCTGTGAGAAGCATTGAGCACCTCCGGCACGTCGCTCCAGATGTTGGCGTGCTCGTTCTGCTGCGCGAACGCGCGCACGGCCGTGGAAAAGATCAGCACGCGGATCACCGACTTGAATCTGATCCCCAGCGCGGTATCTAGCTGCGCCCGGAGCTGAGAGATCTGCAGCTTGAGATCGTCGGGGATCGTGATGTTGCCGAACCTGTGCACGAACGCATGCCCTTCCTCCGTCTTCCTAACGATTTGAGCCTCCAACTCCATGATGCGCGCATTGATGTGGTCGTAATCGCTGATCCAGACAGCGCGCAGTCCGTCATCGTCCCCTCCGCCTGTCGAGGGCATTGATGGGATGAATCCGCCTCCGCCTCTTGCCATCGGCTGATGGGCGACCATGGCGTCCGAGGATCCCGCCGATTGCTGAGCATTGCGGCCTCTCACGACGAGATCGCGGTTCTGCGCTTCTTCCTGCGCAGCCCGAGCGGCAGCTTCAAAGCCTGCTTCTGCAGACCGTGGAGCTGAATGGCCTTGGAAACCTTCGGATCCGCGCTCGCTCCCCTTGTTCGCGAAATTTCGGGTCGCAGGAGACACAGGGGCCGAGTGGAATTGGTATCTAGTCGTGGGAGGATTTGGAACCGCTTGGAATTGGGCGTGTGAATGTGCTGGCGACGCACTTGTAGCTGGTGGTGGTGCTGATGTCCAAGAAGCTTGTTGGTTTATAGCTGGTGGCAGCGTCGGAGCGGTTGTCGGCGGAGCAGTCGAAGCGACAGCACCTGCAGATGGACCACCGAGTGCTTCGCGACCTTGATCGATCTGACGCTGAAGCTCTTCGAACAGTGACGTCTGGTTCGGGATGCCATTTGCCTGGTGGCGTTGCTGAGTGTGCGCCGCATGCATTTCTGCATGTTGTTGCTGCTGCTGCCGTAGTTGCTCCTCTTTCTGCCGCAGTTGCTGCTCTCGTAGCCGGTCTTGTTGCTGTCGCCGTTGTTCGGAGAGGATATTCGCCATGTTCATATTCACAGGCTGTCGTTGGGGCGGCTGCGGCGGCCGTGGGGACTTTTCTCGCTCATCGTACATGGCCTTCACACGATCGTTAAGACTCATTCCATCCCCCACCGCTCTCGTCGTCCCTCCGCTGGGCTGTGAGGTTGTCCCCATGCTCGCATCTTCACTGACAGCTGGCTGGTTCGTCGATGCAGTCTGAGCGTGTTGTGAGCGCAGGGCTTTCTGGATCCTGCCACGAGTATCCTCTGGGCCAGGCAGTTGTCGTTTTTGCAACTGCCCCGGTGCATTTCCGCTCGCAGGAGGAGATGACGCCGCCGATCTCGCCGCAGGCGGTGCCGTTGTTGCTTGAATGGATGAGAAATTGAGTCCAACTTCATTCTCAGCAGCTGGATGAGTTTCACTCATCGTTACGTCAACTTGCGTAGGAGCAAGGCCAGTGGTCACAGCAGGCGACGGCGCCTTCTTAGGCTGTGAGGCCGACCCTGGCAGGCTTTGACTAGTCTCTGAAGCTGAAAGCGTGCTGCCGTTGGCAGTGACCGGCGGCGTTGGGCGCGTCTTCTCCGCTTGATTCTGCTGTTCCCGCGCAGAGGTTTCCTCTAAAGACGCCTTCGCTGACTCGTTTCCGTTCGATTCGGCGCCTTGTGTCGTTGAAACGGATGGAGCGGCAGCATTCGCCTTCTTTTCACGCACGCGCATCCGATAGGTGGCCTGCACCATGGCCGCGAAATCGTCCGCCCAAGAAGCCTCGACGAGGTGCTTCCCACTGGCGCCCTCGATCGCGAAGGAGTGATGCGGCGTTGCGGTGCCTCCGAGCGTCAACACATGCGGTTTCTTGTGGCAACTTGCGCAGAAATACGCGTCGCAGTCCACGCACCACATGACCGGCGCATTCTTTTGACTGCAGCGTCTGCATCCTCCTAGAACAAGCAAGGTCACACGCCGTAGGAACATCAGCATCATCCATCACACAGCGGACATCCGTTGAAGCATGACGCCAAATCCAACGGAGATACGTACGAGGCGTCGGGTGCATATACTGGCAGCTATCGCAAGCGTCGCTATCGCCCTTGAGGCGAGCGTGGCATTGCACGCACCGACTGCAGCTGATGCCATACACTGGATGCCCATACGTCAAAGGAAGCAAGGTCCCGAAACAACATGTTCAGAGGACAGCAGCCAGCAGCAGAGAATACTCTGATCAGGTGAAAAGACACTCAAGCAACGCACAGAACAGTCTCCGCTCGTTGCTGCGCCCGCACTTGGCGACGGCTTCCAGCAGCATCCCGTTCCACGATCTGCCGTCGATCACGCCCGCCATTGGGCCAACTTGCGCCATTGGGCCAACTTCCAAACTGACAGACACGCACTTAAGCGGAGAAGCCTGAAGCTCGCGGCTAAGTTCGCATCGTTCCACCAATTTGATCCGCTATGTGCATAGTATACATACGGCGTATACCAATGTGAACTTTATCAATTCGTACTTTACACGAGTATGATAGTACGATTTGACCTTGAGTTCAACCCCGCTGCCTTCTTCTGTCACAGAAGAGCATGAGTGACGGGCACCTGTACTTGAGCGCGCACGGCGGCGTGGACTACGCGGGCGACAGTCGCCACGCGTGGTACGATGCCACCCACCAGAGCGTTTTGGTGTTATCCCCGAGGTCGCGCAAGCTGCGGCAGATCGCTCTGGACGCGTCTTTGGACCCCATGGAGCGCTCGATAGCATCGTCTCCCCCATCGGAGGAACGTGTCAGGAACGTGTCGACGCTGTACGACTTTACGGAGCCAGATCATCCGCCTCCGACCCGGAATGGCGGGCATCAGAGAACGGCGCGGCGACGCAGTGAGACTCCGATCCTACTGCTGCAGATGTCGGTGGACGGCCAGTTCCTCGCCATCCAGCGGAGCGACATTGAAGTACAGGTGGTGCACCGCGCGGCCCGTGCGACGTACTGGGTGCTGTGCAAGTCGAAAGCTGGGAATCGGATTCTACACGGCGGGGTGCTGTGGAACACGCATGCGAGTCATGCCAGCAGTTCGCAGGACTTGTTCCTGGTCACGAAACTCGGCCTGGAGCACTATCGCGTGTCCACGAAGCGTCGGAGCTGTGCACTGCACCGCACGATGGGCGTTTATGTGCACACGTTCTGGTACGCCGCTTCGCACGGCGTGCTGCTTGTGAGCTCTGGCTCACGAGCCAACGAGATCGTACCGTTCTTACTGCACGGCGCCAATGTGGAGAAACTCCCGCGCTTGGTGTTCTCCACATCCGTGAGCAGCCAGGACCTGCATCTAGTATGTCTCTACGGGGACCTGTACGTGGTGTACAGCGACACCAAGTCCACGAAACTTCTGCTGTATCTGGTGGGCCGCACGAAGGTGACCTGCGTGCGGTCGTTAAACCTCATGCTCCCACCTGGGACAGCGTTGGAGTACTCCGTCGTGGACAACTTGCTGGTCTGCCACAGTCTGGATTTCAACGTGAGTCTGTTTTTCGATGTCAAATGCAATGGGAACGTCAGCGATCCGTTTTCCGCCCCTTTGCCAGTCTCCTCACGGCCGCCGGGTCCTCGTCCTGAGGATGGCGTCGGTGGAGCCACGACGGGGAGCGCCACACCCGAGTCAATCACTCGTGTTTCGTCCACGCCATCGATCGTCGACGCGTTCGAGGAATTTGATGCAGAAGCTGTGGAGATGGTAGACGACGAGGAAGGAGAGGAAGAAGAACGGGACATTGGCCCTATGTGGGGGTCCCCCCAGGCCACGCTTCGCATCCGCCGGGCGTTGAGTGTGGACGATCTAGAGGTGCGCACGTACATCGAGGAGGACGCGCTTCCGTCACCGTCTTTCAAAAAGTCGCCTGCATCACATTTGGCCAGAAGGAGGTCGGCCCGGCGGCTGCAACGCGCAATGACGGCAGCTCACCTGGGAAACGTGGAGCAGCTACAGCACGAGGTGGATGCTCCAAGCTTCTCGCGATGGCGCTTTTACGCTCCGAACTTCGTGCTGCGCTCGTTTACGGTGAACGGACGTAACGATCTCATCGAGCAGGTCGAAGTGCGCAAGCTGCAAGTGAATCTGTCCGAGGTTTGTAAATCCTGTGAGCGCCATCCCGAGATCTTGCCGTTTCTATTGCGCAGAGGAGACTACGTGCTGGCCAAACGCTTGGTTTTACGGCTAGTGAAGGATCACATCGTGGAGCAGCAGGCCACGTTGGCTTCGATTGTGCAACTGTTCTCTACTGTTCAGACCATTTCCCACAGTGAAGGAAGCCATGAGGCGGGAGAATTGGTAAGTTGCGGGGGCAGGAACGATGGGAAATGGGGGAAACTTGAAGAATTTCTCACCTCGTATCTTGTGCCTATCAGTATGCCGTAGGTGGCGGGACTTCGGAGGGTGGGCCACTTGCAGGCTCGGATCGTGATGCGAAATTGGGCCAAGGAACCATCACGCAAGTCTCGTCAACTCGCTTGCCGGCTCGCAGCGCTAGTGGTTTTTTACTCATTTTTCAGTCCGAGTTCTATTGTGACGTGTGGAGCGAAGTGCTGCAGAACTCCGTGGTGGGTACTGCATATGAAACATCGCTACTGAGCAGCATTTTCATTGCACCATTGAACGGTCTTGCTTTGTGATTGTGCTCGCTTTAGCTCGTGAAGACTGGCCGGGTGAGCATTTATATCAGCGAATTCATCAAGAACCTGCGCGACAGCATGGTGCCTGTTGAAAATATCACGTACGTACTCGGACTTACTCTGCGCCTCCTATCCCGCAGATTTATTGCTAATGGTAGATCCCCGCAGGTATGTCGCGCTGGCCCAGTCGTTCATAGCAGCAGGCGAACCGCACAAGCTCTACCAGTTCCTACATTATCACGTGCTATCCGATTCCACCGAGCTTGCGGACCTCATGGTCCGCAATGGATGTACGTATCCGGACTTGATGCAAATAGGCCTGGACATGTACTATCGCCTTGGGGCGATGAACCCGCTAGTCCGCACCCTGTTGGACCTCGGTCAGGTAATACGCACGCATTGACGGGCTGATACTGCACCATTCTCTTCATGACAATGCATTTGACGCTTTTCTGCTTTGGTGGCTACTGCTGATATCCTTATTGTAGACCGAGCGAGCGATCGAAATCTCGTGGATGAACATGGGAACAAGCTCGTGCGATGCGTCGGTAATTCCAGCAGTTGCCTTTTTCGACTCCCTCGTTAAGTCAGGTGCGTGAACCAGGGAGCTTTCGCGCTTGTCTGCGAAAAGGGCATATCACACTCTGATGTTGTCGCTTTGCTATTCTGTAGTGACTACTCCCGGGCAGCCTCGGTCGTCGTTGCAAGTAACCCAGATGCTGGGGAACCTTCTCTTATTCTTGAAAACTTGGGATCCCGTCGCGTTACAATGCTCAAGCATGACGTCTCTTTCGACGTTGGCGAGCACTGCATCTGTTCCATTTCCAGATCATCTGGTTGCACCTAGTTGCAGCCTGAAGTTACGGTCGGCGTTCGGCTTCGCCACGGAGTGATGGTACTAGCTGAGAGGAAAACGTGCTCTTTTCGACGGCTTTTGAAGTGCTAAATGGTTGGTGGCTGAATGACTCGGATGAGTGGAGGCCCACCGGAAGTGACGGGTCGTCGCCTCGCTTTGCGAAACCAAGGTGGTCGAATTGGATTGAATTGAGCCGTATCTTGAGCACCACCTTCTTGGAGACGCCCTGCAGTCGTGCCAGGCCGTTCGACCCTGCCGTCGATGAAGGAACCTGTTCCCGGAGGAATGCTGAGCTCCAGTCGCGGTGCGCCAACGACGTTGGGGCTTTGGCAGGTCACCATCGCTCTGGATGACTGCAGGAGCCTGGATATGACCGATGTGCTCGCCATTTTGCAGTTTTTCGTCGATGACACGCCCAACAAGTTCCCCCGTCGTTGATGCCTCGGGGAACGCGGAGAATGCACTTGCTCGGGCGACCTTCCGGTGTCGGCCTTTGTCGCTTCGAACAGTGTCGTCAGTACACCGTTGGCGCGGGCTACCTCGGTCTTCTTTGGGTTTCGAACGTGCATGGCCAACGCAATTCGCTGGATACACCGGAGAAACTCGCGGAAAGTGAGATCGGGAGCTTCCCGACGCGCAGGATTTGCGATACTGATGTCGAGCTTGGCGGCGTAATATTCGCGGATCAGCTCCATCAAGCTGATCGGAGCGATGGAAGCGCGCGCAGGCATGGGCGGCGCGGTGTAAGGCTCGCCATCACGGTCAGTTGGGGCCCGGATGATATCTAGATGCAGACGTGGATGAGAAACGATGAAAACGTCAGTGAAATGGCTCGGTGGGACAGACGTTGCGGGGAACTACTCACTGAATGCGCGCGCGAAAGTAAGGAACTCCTTCATGTCCAGCCTCACTTTGCTGTCCACCTGCGAACACAGTCATTTTTGAAGGCAAGCAAGCATGGGGTCGCAGAGAGTCAGCGACAGCCCGGGAGCAATATAGTCCGATTGATACACCCACCTCGACGAGACTCTGGATGCCGAAGTGGGAGAAGATCTGCTTGAGCTGCCAGATATGCTCCTTCAGCAGTTTCATGACGTGGGCCTGTGAGAGATCGGGGGCAAGATGCTGCACTTGGATAGTCTTGGCTCGTGCGATCACGTGAGTTCCCATCAGTTTCTCGACTTCATCGTTTGTGAATAGCCCCTGGTCTCAGCATCACAATGGGAAGAGGTCAATTTACGAACTGGATCGATGCGGGATCTGCATTTGCTTACCCTGTGCGTTTGTGAGCGCTGGAAGATCGAGACACACGCAGACAGCCATTGCGGAAAGTCCATCACTTTCGCAGTCCCTGAAGCAGCAGCGAAGATGTTGTTGATGTCCACGTCGGTGAGAGCTGGCGCGCTGAGCAAGTGAAGCTCGCAGTCTTTGACAAACTTCACGAAGTTGCTGCGGGTGATCGAGACGAGATTGGTCACGTTGCCGGCCATGGAGTAGTACGCGAACTGCTTGCGCAGCGTTGAGTTCGTCAGCAGCGTGTCCAGCATCGCTCTGGTCGCATGGGAAGTCGGCGAGGCATGGGTAGATTTTGCTGTCATGAGCTTCGAATGGATAGTGGAGTTGTCGTGGTGAAGCTTCGGTGTCTTGTGCGACTCGTGGATAAGAGACAAGTCCATCATTATCGCGTACTCGGCAGTTTTCTATGTGGTAAACAAGGCAATGTCGAGGTCAAGAGTGAACAATTTAGTGGAGATTCAACGCAATGAGACCAAACAGACCTTGAGGTGTTCCGGCGGAGACAGCAGCATGGAGTTCAGGATATGCACTTCCTTCCCAGCCCGTTCCAGGTTGTAACGGAAGAGAGGACCGTCTCGGAGGTCGCAGTACGTGATGAAGTTGCTGAGGCACTCGTACACATGCTGCTCGTTCTCATATGTGGCGACGAGTGTCTCGCAGGCCTCGCCAAGCGCGTTGTTGGTGTCGGTGATGAGCTCTTTCTTCATACGGCGGATCTCGTGGACGAGCACTTCGTTCTCGACTCGAATTGCGTCCGCCTGACGGTCGTCGGTGGGGGAGGGCTTTCGGTTGTGGAGTAGTTGCTGCAGCTGTCGTTGCAATCCAATCACGCGAAGCGTCTTGGTTGCGATTATCTGCTCCATCTTGCGGTTCACGTCTCGGATCGTCGCTGCGAAGTGCTCGAACGTGATCTCGCCCTCGCGATAATAGTGCTGACTCGTGCTATCCTCGGCGATCTTGGTGGCTGCAGCTGCTTGCGTGAGAACTTGCTTGAGTACCCCAACGCTGTGCAATCCGGTTTGTTCGATGCGATGCAGCACATCGTGGGCTAGGAGAAGGCCATCAACGTCTGTGTCCAGGATGGAGAAGATGCGCTGCAGCTCTGTCTCAGTGCTCTCTTCCAGCAACAGTCGGTAGTACGCGCGGGTCTGGAGATACTCCATGAGCGAGAGGTGACCGTCTCCGTCGATATCGTACTTACGGAACAAGGCCTGGATCTCCCACTCGGAGAGTGACGGGTAGTCTTCTCGGAAGAGTTTGCTGGCGTGGGTCGCTGAAAGTGCCCGTAGTTTGTGCTGGTGGGTGGTGTCCGAGTTGGGGGCGCTGCAAAGCGCAAATTTGTGCTTGAGCACTTGAAGCTCCTCCGTGCTGAGCACATTTTCAGGCACGATAGAAGACACGTCCAAGGATTCGAGCGCGGACCCGCCAAGCGCCGAGTGCGCTGGGTCCGGTCGCTGCTGCTGCTGGGAATTATGCGGGATCTCCATTTACGTGCACGACTGGAAATCGAGCACAAAGATGACTTCTGTGCTCGCATGCGCCTTCCTCCCTCTGTCTGACCCAGGTCGGAATATCGTCTATTTTCAGCACCACAACGGCGACGAAGATGCCGCAAGCTGTCGAAGCCAAGTCCACCGAAGTTGGAGGCGCCGACTGTATCAGGCAAGACACGAGGAGAAAAGTGGATTGTTTATTGTAAGATTGTATCGCTTGTCTCGAGTCGCTAGTTGTTGGGAGCGTCGCCCGTCCAGAACTGGAGGACCGTCTCCAGCGCCAACCCGTTGTAGGAACCGACGCAGAGCCCGATGATGGAGCTCAGTCCGCCGACCATGCCTGCCACTTCCTTCTGGTATTCGGAGCACACACTGGGCGCTAGGATGATGCTGGAGGTGGCCACATAGCCAGTGGTGAGGCCCAAGAGGAGCACGGCCACGATCGTGGTGACGTCGTCGAACGGATGCACCAGCACCGCCATGAAGAAGGGCAGGAACGAGATCTGTAGCAGCCACGGGAGGTGGAGCGTCGACATGTCGAAGTACATGACGTACACCGGCAGGTTCTTGCCAATGAGGTCGCCCAAGTTGTAGCACCCGACCAGCACGATGGGGAACCAGTCGCCAACTCCCAGCGTCACCGAAGGGATGGCGGAGATGATGCCCGGGAAGCACGAGAGGCACACGAAGTAGGACAAGAAGAGCGAGAAGAAGGGCTTGAGTGCCGTGTGCAGCACGTTCATGACCGTGGCGGCTGCGGCATGTTCTTCCAGCTCCTCTTCGATTTCAAATTCGTCTTCTTCGTCATCTGCGTCGCCATCTTGATACGTTGATATCATCGGACTCCCGCCTCCGTTGTGAGCGCTACTGACTAGCAGTGGGGTGCGCTCGTTCATCGAGCCTCCGCCATCAGCAGAGAACCCATGCAGTCGTCGCACAGGACTGATCGGACTGGCCATCGGCGACAGCGGCGACAGCGGCGGAGGAGTCAGCGGCGTCTCGTGTTGCACCAGTAAATACTCCGTGAGCAGCGGCTCTGCGAACTTAGTGCGTAGCAAAGCAGCGTAGAGCGTCCAAGTCAGCAGGACGATGAGCAACGCGATGCTGAAGAACCCGCCCATGGAGAGCTTGGCGTAGTAAGTCTGCAGCTCCTGGTCCGCATCAGCGTCCGGACCAATTTCGAAGTGCCACTTGAGCACCAATCGCACCGCGAAGAGCAAGATGGCACCGAATCCCTTGCCTCCTTCGATGGCCTGGATGAACACCGGCCCGAAGACGCCACCCAACCCGTACATGGAGGCCTGCATGATCGACGAGGCCACGGTCGAGCCAACCAGCGCGAATAGCGTGAGCGGGTACGCGAAGTGATGAGGCAGCGTCACCACATTAGCCAGCGGCAGGAACATCACGAAGGCGGCGTAGCAGGCCAGCGAGCTGTGCATTCGTGCGTTCAACGACAACTGGCGACCCGCCATGACCATGTACAGACTGATGACCAGCAGTGTGGACATGTTCACCACGGGGAAGACGAAGCCCACGCGGTCGTCCGGGTATCGGGCCGCGAAGAACGTCAGACAGAGCGTGATGCACGACCACATGGCGATGGAGGCCGCGCCGCTGAAGAAGAAGGCGCAGTATGTGACCCAGAAGCCCGCGGCGTCATCGCCCAGCGGCGGAGTCGCCAGTAGCGTCCCACCCTCGATGTCTGTCATTAGTGCCGGGTCCAGATCCAGCGCCAGACTCTTGTGAGGCTTGGCGAGCGCAGCGACATCACGCGTCGTCGCCATTCGATCCCCTCTGGCCGGTTGAAGCTTCTGGACCGAAACCAACCACGACCGCGAATGAGGGTGGGAGGAGGCCACTTCAAAAAGGCGGTCAGCTCCAAAGAAACGGCTTTGGGGCATTCAAAATGGGCGGAAAAGGTCTAGTTTAGTGTGGTCGAACCTGTGTTGGGTGCTTGTCTATCACACGAGGCGCCTACTTTAGTGTTTGTATTTCAGGTTTCGACCTACAATAGCGTGAGCGGTTATCTTTCTTCAAAATGGCTACATTGTTCCCTGCCAAGGGTGGGAGGGAGTTGCGCACACGTGCTTGAAGTACAAGTGCTTGACGATACCGGTACTGGTGCATGCACACGTGCACACTGAACGCCGCTCACCAACGAAGCTGCTGCTGGACATCCTTGCTACGGTCCCAATCCAGCTTGGTTGGGTGCCTGGCCCAGGCAGGGATGTCTGTCTATTACATGTAGTCATTTGTTCCCTCCGTTTTAGATTTGCACCTAGAAGACGACGACGAACAGGAAGATGACGAGGATGAGCACGAGGAAGATCTTGAGGATCAGCGACCGGTTGCCGGAGACCATGTTGAACAGCTTGAGCAATTCGCCGTGCGCTGCCTCAACGTTCGTTTGGCTAGGTGGGGAGGAGTGCAGCACAACAACATCCGCCTCCATCTCGTTAGACTTTGATCCGCAGATTTGCCACCAAGGTACTACAGAAGAGAGCAGGAACGCACGCAATATCCATGTCGTCATCGATGCGCGAGACGATCTCGCCCTGCTCCGCCACCATCGTCGCCATCCTCGTATACATTCCCGTGATCTGCAGGATGATATCAATTGTTGTTAGTCAATCCCAAGTAAAGGTGGCTTGCGTCCGCGCAATATCGTTAATGTATCTGAAAGTGGCCCACTCACCTCAACGATAGTGCTTTCCACTTGTGCGGCGTTGTTGTATCTCGTCTGGGCATCTTCACGCGCGTAGAACTGCTGCTGCTGGGAACCTGCTCCACTTCCTGGCGGGGTTGCTCGCTGCTGCTGCATGAATGGGCTTGCCCCGAGGTTCCCGGCGCGTCGACGAAGCCCAGCACCTGCTACGGGTAGCTCTGGGCTGATGGCCGACGGAGCTCCTGTAACAAGCACACACCATCATAATACCCCAGTCAGCGCTCTCCTATCTCCTCCACAACCAACAGTTCGTTATACTATCAATATACCTGGCTTGTTATTGACCGCTCGGAACCCGTTGCCGGCTGTAGATTGTCGCGGCTCCTGTCTCTGAAATGGCTGCAAGGTAGAACCATTACCGCTAGGTTTCTTCAATGCTTCATTGGGCGCAGCACCGCCTCCTGTCCGCGAGAAGAGCGGGGCGTTAATATGCACCATGGGGCTACCACCTCCGTGGGAAAACTTGCTGCGACGCGAGCTGCGCTCTCGTATTGCCGCTGTGTGTTGCTGGAGCGCTTGCTACACACCCAGACGCGCATGTCAGAACAAAATACCTCATCTTCACACAGAGGTCCATACAAAACGTACGTGGAACGCCTTGGCGCTCTTGGCACAGCGCGCCTTGAGCGACGAGCAGACGATGGCGAAATGCGCCTGATGGTGCTGCTCGTGCCGACCGCGCTGCGCGTTGATGGCCTGCTGGAACATCTGGATGTTCTTCTCGATGGCGCCCAGCTCCTTCTTAAGTACGTCCGTGAGCGTCGCGATCTGCGCGCTCGGGTCGTCGCCGATGATGGACTTCTTGGCCGCCAGCTCCTGCAGCTCGCGGAGACATAGCTCCTGCTGACGCAGTTGGTCCGCGATCTGCTGCGCGAGCCGTGCGTCGCGCGACAATGGACGGTGGGTCTGTGGCCGCGCGATGCCCGTCTCAAACAGCACCGTGATGCCCACGAAGTCGCTCGTGCGGTCCATGACGTCGCGCCTACGTGGCCTTCCTTCGGCGAAGCTCTGCAACGGATCTGATGCCACGTGAACTAGAAACCGCACTTAGCCCTAATGAGCGAACGCTAAGTGCGTATGAAATATACCGTGTGCGACAATATGCAGTGTGCGACAATTTGCAGTGCTCGATCTGCCCTGTGCACGCGGACATTACGGTAAAGTTCGCGAATGACGATTTTGGGTTCTTCTCGAGCACCCAAAATGCTGCAAAAAACGGTTGAGATTCGTAAAATACGCCCTGCAATTCTCAGTTTGTCATCAGAAGCGAGGCGAAGAAGGGCGAGAAGCGATGGAGGAGGCGACGCTGCGCGCCAAGATTCAGGCCATGAAGAACCTGCTGGAGGCCAAGAAGCAGAGCGGAGGCGGAGCTGCGGTGGGCTACAGCGGTGGGCGAGCCTACAGCCGTCCACCTGGCTACCACGCACCACGGAAATACGTGCGTCCTGCGGCGGCGGGGCCAGTGAATCGCACATGGACACGCACCCCGACTGCTCCCAGCGCGTCTGCGAGTCTGCATGTTCGAGCTGGGACTGCGAGCGCAAACAAGGTGTGGAGGAGAGCAGACTCTGCACCCGTTACGTCGACTGGAGCGACAGGCGGCGGGACCTCGAGGCTCCAAACGAGCGCTGGCGTTCGTGCGCTTCCGTTTAACAACGGGAACAAGGTCTGGAAGCGAACGGTGCGTATTACTACTGCTGTTATTATCGCGACATGAGCAACTGAATATTCGATTGGAATGCACTTATTTATTCATTTGTTGTGGTTGGTGATGTAGATGAAGGTGTCGGCGAACAAACCACCGAGGGCGATGGGGATCAAGTACGGCAAAGAGCCCAGTGAAATTGCGGGGATCACTATTTACAGCATCTGCATTGGCGGTTCTATCTTGTAGACGCGCGAGCAACAGCATGCAGCTGCAGATGCTGCGACTGGGAGACGGCGAGTACGCGAAGGCGAACGGCGGCTTCAGCCTCGTGCGGGCGGGCGTGAAGAAGCCCACTACGGCCGCAAAGCCGACGGTTGCAGCGCCAATCTCCCGCACGACGAGTAAGTGAGCGCAGTCTTCCCTGCTTTTTCTATGTCGTTGTATCTCAAGGCTGAAGAATGTTGTCTTCTTGGAATGGATGTAGATTCCGTCAGCATTGGCGGCGTGAAGTATATCGTTGAAAACGGCGGCAAAATGCTGAAGCGCTGCTCGGTGAGAGAAATCAACAAGACGGTGGCCGCAACGAAGCAGGGCTCGATCAGTCTCGTGGCCAAAAGCGGGTCTGCCAACGCCGCGTAAGTGCCGACGTCAGTTTTTGTCTCCTCTTTTGGGAGTCGTCAACCCCCAAGCTCTGTACGCTGCGGCTCATGGTGGTTGTGTTCTGCTTTTCAGCTTATTCCGGGCTAAAGCTGCCGTGCAACGCGCTCGAGTGAAGCGCTTCAAGGCGTCCTCGAAGATGGTCAAGGCTCGGACAGAGTACTGCCGGTTTTACAATCGTTTCGGCAAGTGTTTGACCGAGTCTGCTCTCTTTCTGAATCGGTGGCGTGAAGATGCTCGAGACTTATCCTGTGCTGGCGGGACCACGTTGCTGTGCTTGCGCTGTTTTGTGTTCTTTGCAGGCTTCTGCAAGAAGAAGGACGGGTGCAAGTTCATCCACGACAGTCGGCGAGTGGCAATGTGTCGCAAGTTCCTGAGGAACGAGTGCAACGACCCCAAGTGTTTGCTGTCGCATCAACATGATGAGGTGGAGAGAGTGATTAGCTCGCTGCTTTGCGCGCTTGCCGATGGACCACTCGTCGCTCCAATGCTCATCGACTCAATGATGCGTGCGGTGGTTTACGAGGCAGGCTCTGCAATCTGGTGGATAACGACTGTGTGTGTTATTCTGTTGCATCCTTGAATGGTTTGGATATCGCAGAATAAAGTGCCAGTGTGCACGCTGTTTCTACGCGGAGCATGCACACGGGAAGGCTGCAAATACCGACACGTGAAAGTGAGCGAGACTGCGGGCATTTGCGAGGCGTTCGTCAAAGGATACTGCGCCAAGGGAGCTGCCTGCCAACTGAAGCACGAACTTCCGAGTAAGAAGCGTAAGCAGATTCATCCCACGACTGCTGTGTCAGAGAAGAAGAAGGACCAGCCATCGAGCTCAACAGGTACGTTTGCATCGGCAGCCTCGGCGGCCAGGACGACGAGCGCAGCCTCCGTCGGTGCCAGTGCGTCAGCCACGACGCCAGTCTTGCCCAAACCCAAGGACGACGACGGAGGGCTGTCCATCCGCCCGAACATCCGCTTCGCCTCCAAGCATGGCGCGGGGTTCCCGTCGCTCTTCGAGGGCTTGCACTCGCAGCGTCCAGCCGCGAAGTGAGCGGAGAGTTTTGTGCATGTTGCTTGTGATGATGAGCTTCGAGGTGACCGAACGGACAGACTGCTTTGGAGGTTACTGTACTCCGATACCACCGCGTTTACCTGAATAAAAGACTCTTTTGGATTTGGTAGTCAACATATTTGAATCCAAGGAAGTCAAAACCTCCCGCTTGAGTGCGCTGGCCGAACATGGATCTGGTGGAGCTCTTGGCGTTCACGGCGCAGTCCAAGGGCGCTAGCGGCGTGCGCGTCTTCTTCCAAGGCACGCAGTCGCCTTTGCACTCCTCTCTGTACCTCGCAACGGCGATGTCTGCGTCTCTAATGGTCGAATGATGCCATCACAGAGCATCGCCAGCAGGTGGCTGACATCTTGTCCGAATTGAGCGCTCCTGTTCTCCTCGTCACCACAGCAGACACAGACGGAGGATGCAGCAACGACCAGCAGATCGCAGAGCCTGGCGTCCGTATGGAGCAGTTGCCTCTCCGTGTGCAGCGTGAGATCTGGAGCGCGCTCGCCAGCGGCTCACGTCGCGATGTCTCCCCGCGTGACGGCGGCACAGCCGACTTGGCGCGTGCGTTTCTCCGCGTTGCCTCGCGGAATAGACAGCACGCGGATGATTCAGTCTGCCTGTCACTAGCAAAACTGGTGCTTTCTGCTTCAGCAGCCCATGGTAAGGCGGATTGGGCTGAGAAGGACGCGGATCAGACCGCACACGTGGCGTTCCAGCGGGAAATGCGGAGATTGACGCTCCACCGCGTAGACTTCCCGTCCCGCCATGACGCAGACGACGATTTTGCCTTGAGCGGAATGCTCTCATCGAGTGAACGTGTTGTATCGCGCTCTTTAAAGCGCGCGAGACTGGCGACGACGCAGAGCCATCGCCTCGATCGCAGTGCAGACGATGCTGAGCTGGATGTAAACGCACAGTCGCCGGCTCAGAGTCCAAGCGCTACAGTGCCGCGGGATCCGCCGCCGTTGACCAAGGAGGTTTGTGGACTGTATTCAAGTGCAAGGTCTATCGTCTTTATCCGCCGTTTACCAATCCACTTGTTTCCTGCGGTCTTAGATGGAAGATCGCGCCTCGACGCTGGCGAAACAGTTGGCGCAGCTCGCTCGAGGCGACGCTCACGCGCCGGTGGAGGATGTTGTGACTCGGGCCGTGGAGCTGCTAACCGAGGTCGTCAGTGATGTGCACACCACTTATGCGGCCAACGAGCGGAGCTTCCAGTGCTTGTGCCAAATGCTGAATCTGACCTCCACCAGAGACGAAGCACTCTTCCAGATCACTAGGTAGGCTGCTTCTCGTCCCCAACTGCTTGCGTCACTGTGGCTGATGTCGCGATCTATTCTTCTTGCTTCTCTTGATTGGCGCATGTGAAGTGCGCTGGTGGACGCCAACTGGAGCTCGCGATACGCGGCGATCTTCATTGAGACGAGTCTACTGCCCAAGATCCGCGGAGCGACGTCCGTGATCTCCCGTGTGCTACTTCAAACGGCGTTGCGCTTCGGATCGCGATACGCCGGCACGTTGGTCGATTCGCTGCTGCTCCCGTTGCTTGTCCGTGGCGGCGACGCAGATACTGGCAGCGTCGTGGGACCAGCGCAAGCCGAGGCGATCTCCAGGGTCCTGCGCAGTCCCGACACGGTGTCGGTCGATCAGCTGGACGGATTCATTCAGAGAAGTCTCGTATTGGCAGCGTCAAACAGCGAAGACGGCACCGATGACCGGCATCTGCTCTCGAACGAGTCAGCACTGCTTGTGTATCAGAGCATCCTGAATGCCAAGCCGACGCTCTCCCCCGCGACCGTGGAGCGGTTCGTCAGCGCGTGTGAAACCGCGCTCGAACGTCCCGAAGGCAGGCAATTGTGCAGCTCCCTCAAGTTCGCCACTGTCATCTTCACCCTCATCTCGAAATACCCGCAGCAATGTGTCGGCCATCTGGAAGCGCTGGAAGCAATCGCTACGAAGCTGACGTCTCTCATGGCGAAGACCACGCTACGATCGCTCCAGAAGCTCAAGACGAGCAGTTAGCCTTCATCTTGTCTGCAGCGACACGCTAGGCCTTTTCGCACTCGTAGTACTGACCGAGGCGATACTGCAGAAGCATATCCCGCGCGGCCGGAGGGTGGGTCTTCATGATGGGTCCACAATCTCCGCCGTGCTGTGCGGCGTCCAGCAGCACCTGGGCGCCGCCTGGATGAACTCCGAGCATGTCCGTGACGTCGTATACGCTTTCATCGACCCGGATCCAGCACGAGCGCTGGCTCTGGTGGCGACGCATCTCGCATGATGAATACTCGCGTTCGACGTTGAAGGAGCTCTCGTTCGACGGCACGCGGTGCTGCCATGCCGCCTGGCGCACGGAAGGACCCGCGGCGACCGCAGACCCGGCGAAGGCTACGTGCAGCTGGTACTCCTTCTCGGCGCAGAAGAAGCATCGTTCATTGGTGCAGACATCGTTGCAACCGATGCAGGCGTCGCACTCGTGGGCAGTTCGACGGACCCCCACGGATGCCTGAAAGGCCTTGCGGATCGAACGAGGTGACCGTGCTGTCGTGGGTGGCGAGGGGTCGCTATGCAGCATGGGGCTGAACGTGTCGCTCTCATCGTCATCGTCATGATCATGGAGGTCAGAGGCGCTGTGAACGGAATGGACTGGGCTGGTCCGTCCCATTAACCGCTTGAGGGAAGGCGGCAGTGATGGCTCGGGATCTTGGTTGTTGGTTGGAGCGAGGCTATCGTAGGCGTCGCGAGAGTGCTGGGGCTGCGCTGCTTTCTCCTGTTGATGGTGTGGGCTGGGCGGCTCGCTTGGATTCAGGTACTCGATCCTCATGGACCCATTCGAGACCACAGTTCCTTGCCGGTTGGAGATTTCCGGATGCAGCAGTTTCTCCAGCGCTGCATTGGTTGATTCGCTTGCTGGATTGAGAAGCCTCTCCAGCATTGCGTTGGTGGATTCACTGTCCGTCGCGTCGCCCAATGCTTGGAGCGGCAGTTCGAGCGTCCGCTCTGGCCCGAAGAGTATTGAGCGCATCTCGGTTCGACGCTCCGTGACCGCGCGATAGTCGTCCAGGAATGACCCGAGAGCGCCCAGTCGCCGCGTTCGCGCTTCGTAGAAATCGTCTTCGCTGTCCTCGGCCCCCTGGTTGGAGCTGTGCTCGTAGCCCTTATCCGTGAAGTGGTTGATCACGAACTGCACCAGCGCCACAGACGTTTCGGCCGTGCTCATGAGCCGCACATCCACGATGGAGTCCATGAGGAAGCGGTACTTCTCCAGCAGTTTGCGCGCAAGTGCGTCTTTCTGCTTGGCGGCTGGCACATCGTCGTCACCATTGGCGATATCAGTGTCAACGCCGTTGTTGTCCCCACGGGACTTCTTCTGTCGCATCTGTCTGTTGGCCGCCGCGATGTACTTGCTCCGGTCTCGAGCAGCTCGCTGGGTTTTCTCGGCCTGACGCAGATGGATGAGCGCGTGGTGCAGCGTGAGCAGCGTCTCATAGAACACCACGTTGATTTCGTTTTGTACTCGCGCCTCCTTCGTGCACAAGATGGAGAACTGGGATGACGAGAGACTGGAAGACGCCGTGTCTTGCTCCATGTCCAGGTCGGGCATCCAGAAGGCCGTGCCGATGACGGAGGAGTGCAAGACGAAGGAAGACGCGTTCGACGCGGCGAAAGAGGCCGGCAGTAGGTCCACGATGGCGTGCTGGAGCTTCTTCTGCTGCACGAAGTGCTGGATCATCTTTGCGCGCTGGTCGCCTGCTGTGGTGACATTGGCCGCCGTGTTCGACGTCTGGACGCCCAAAATGCACTGGAGCAGTCTGAGGCACCAGTAGCAAATGAGTGTGTCCTGCTGCAGGATGAGCTCATGTACAGCGTCAAAGACCCGAGGAATCTACAGCAAAGCGACACATCAATTGTGAGAATCACAGAAGAGGACGCGTGGCGGAATTGAAGGCAGAACCGTACCGTGTCGTCCGAGAAGCTGGCATTCGAGTGGTGGTACAGACGTACGAGCGCCTGTAACGTGGTGACGAGCTCTGAGCTGGTGGCGTCGCCGTATCGTCGTAGTGCGACCACGAGCGTCGTCAAGTGCTCCAGCACCAGCTCCATGGCCCTGTTGAGCACGTCGGCGTTCCCAGTACTGCTAGAGACAAGCGGGAGGTTGGCGTTCAGCTCTTCCATGGCGATGCCGATGCTCACATTATCGTTCATGGAGAGTCCCGAGTCGATGGAGTTGCGTGTCTCGTAAAGGGACTCAACACTGCGTTTGTCCTTGATGCGTCGTTGGAACCAACCACCACCGCCACCTGCGGTCTCCGTCCCTGTTGAACGAGAGGTTTCGCCATTGCCTCGAGGAGTCCGCGGCGTCGAGGCTTCAGTCGCTCGTCTACGTGGAGACCACACACTGCTGCTTCTGCCCTTTCCGGCGCCACCATCTTCCTGTCGGACGTCGGTCTGCGTGATTCGGCGCAGCAAGAACGTCTCCATGGACTCGCCGGCAGCGCTGCTCTCCTTCTCCAGGGCGTTGTCGGCGGCGTGAGGGTGATAGAACCGGCAGTAATTGAGCCCGGACGACGTGAGGATGACATTATGCTGGCCAGCTTCACGACACACAAGCAGCAGCAGCGTGATGAGCTGGTCACGGCCGTCGACATCCAGCACCAACATGTCTTCCTGTTTAAACTCGAGCACGAGCGTCCGTGGATCCCAATCCGGACGTACGATAGCCAGCAGCGCACTGTAAGGCCGTGCGATAACCGTGCGCATGGAACGATGCAGCTCCACGAGCGCGTCGCCCTGCAAGATGAGCTGGATCTTCTTGAACGCCCTCTTGGCGGCATCACTGCCGTCACTTCCTGGTGCAGCGTCGCCATTCCCGCTATTCGTCCGAGCCTTCTTCACGTCGAAGCGGATGACGGACGGTCGATCCAATATCGCTCGATTATGCTGACGCAGCTCGACTGCCGTGAGTGGAGACGCGGTCTTGAAGAGCGACACGCCCGCGGCTTTGGCGGCCGCGACGATTTCGTTGAGACACTCGTGGCGCTCGACGCAGAGGAAGAAGCGCTCGTGGAAGGCCGTGGCCAGCACCAGCCCCTCTGGGTGGGCCGAGGAGAAGGCCACCTTGCGCAGATAGACGAAGGGCAGCGTCTGCACGCGGCGACCGCAGTCGTCCAGGAAAATGAGGCTAGAGACCGTGACTTGCAGCAGCAGCAGTTTGTGCGCCGCGTTGGCGAACTTCTCGATGCAGCGGTAGTAAAGCCGTCGCGCAGTTGAGACCTGGTAGCGCAGGGACTGCGAGTGCACCTGACGACGCAGTCGCGCCAATAGTGATAACAAATGGCCGCGTGCGGAGCATGTGAAGCGCAGCTTGGCGGATCGGAAGCGCGACTTCTCCAGTCGGAGCACGAACTGAATGTGTTGAAATGATTTGCAATAGACATTAGACACATCACACTTTAAAAGATGCAAGCTTAGCGATATGCAACAGATTGGCAAGGGTGGATGCCGCACCTGGTTGCGAGCTGGGGCGATCTCCACGGCTTCAATGTCCTCGATCTCCCACTGGTTGGTGCACTGGAAGGTCTCCGGGCTGTACGTGCTCATTGTCGTGGGCGTGACGATGAGGATGCGCGGGTACGAGGCCCACCACGACACCTTGGTCGCCAGGTACTGAGCGATCACCGTATCGCCTCCGCCGGTGCTGCTGGGCACCGCCGAGGGGCTCAACGGGGTCGACTCCATCGCGCTAGAAGCGACTGACTCTCGGCAGATAGAGAAAGAGGCGGCACGAACGCGGGAGACTGCGGCAGTTAAGCAGCGGAAGGAGAAGTGGAGGCGAAGAGGAAGTCAGGAAGCCAGGAAGCTGGAATGCCCCTTGGAGCAGGCGGGTGTTACACTGTGGTTCGACGCCCATGTTGAAGGAATGAAAAAAGGCAACTTGGAGAAGGAAACGACGCGAAACAGGAGATCTGATTGGTGGGAATTCGTGTTTGGAAGGGTTCCCACCAATCAGAAGTGCGGATCTGAGGGCTGCCGCGATCTTTCCGTGACAGAACGTGAATGGTTACGTTTCGTGGAAGCCGGTTTTGGCGGTTACGCAACGTATCTGATTCTGACAATATCTGATACGCTCTGATGATGAAAAGACACGCAATTCGGCAAAGGGCAAGCCAAGATGGGCGAGATGGAAGGCAGCGCTGCTCGAGGCGATACGATGGACGTGGTGGACGCCAACACGCTGAGCTACGAGGATTTCTGCGAGCGCTACATGTCGCGCAACTGCCCGGTGCTGCTGCGCAATGTGGTAGAGCGGTGGTTCCCGCAGGCGGCGCAGTGGAAGACGAGCACGAAGGACAGCCACCAGATCAATATCCCGCACTTGAGGGAGCATTACGGCGACGCTGTCGTGCCGGTACGAAGGGCATGTCGGTGGTGGTCAAGATAGAAAAAAGAGTGGACACTTTGGTAGGTAATGGTGAAGCCTGACTGACTTGTTATCTGTGGTGCAATGCACGCTTAAGGTGGTGGACGGCGACGTGGTCGAGTACGGCGCAGAGGCGCGCTGCACGATGCGTTTTGGTGAGCCCCTGCACCTCCAGATCTTGCTGCGCATTGTGCATTGACGCGACTGTGACTGTTTGGTATGGTATTGTATTGTTCTGATCCTAGCGGAGTACCTGGACATGCTGGAGAGCGGGACGGTTGGCAAACGATACCTGAAGGACTGGCATTTCGTGCATGCCTTTGGCCATAGCCTCTACACGTGAGTAGGACGCTCCTGCTGTGGTGTAACTCCATCTAGGGCAAATTCGCTGGCTGTTGAACTGCAAGGGACGCGCATCCTAACGCTGTAAATGCATGTTTGCTGCCGCAGAACTCCGCCGTTTTTCGAGGATGACTGGCTGAATTGGTATGCGGCTGGCGTTGGTGGCGCTGGAAGAAGATCGTTCTAGCTTTTTCTGCGCCGCAGAATGGTGAGCAAAGTTGCGTGCACTGACAAAAGAATGCAATCTTTCGTGATGTGGACACAACGCGCAGGTGGTGGGACCGCAAGGAGAGCAGCGAAGACGACTACCGCTTCGTGTACATCGGTGGGTATCTCCCTCGTCTTGAGCTTGGGTCACTGCTGGTACTGCAGCCCTCGGACATTCTTTCACAACTTGTCGTTGCGTGCATTTGTGGATATTCAGGTCCAGCAGGAAGCTGGACCCAGCTGCATCAAGACGTGTTTCGCTCGTACAGCTGGTCGGTGAACGTGTGCGGTAGGAAGCACTGGGTCTTCTATCATCCGGACGAGGTGCGTGGCCCCGATACATCTTTTGATCGCTTGTCGTTGTCTAATTCTGATCGCTGCCCTGGGAACAGGAACCAAAACTGCAGGATCGGTTTGGCCGCTACGTTGTGCCCGATGTGACTGCGGAGCACGTCGACGAAGAAAAGTTCCCGCAGTTCCACGAGGCGACACCGCTGAATGTGATCCAGGAGGCGGGCGATGCCATCTTCGTGCCCAGTGGCTGGTACCACCAAGTTAAGAATCTGGAGGACACGATCTCAATCAACCACAACTGGTTCAATGGCTACAACCTGCGCGAGCTCTGGGGGTTCTTCCGGCGAGAACTCACCGCCGTGGAGCGTGAACTGGAGGACCTGAAGGCGTTGGGTCTTATTGGGCGCGAGTTCCTGGACCAGTGCCAACTGGTCATGCGCGCCAATACCGGCATTAACTACGTCGAATTCCGAGAACTGCTTTATGCTAAGGCCAGTGAGCTGCTCGCTCGATATGAGCGATTGGAAGAGGAGACTGCGACTGGAGGACGAGACCTGCTGGCCCATTTGGCCTCGGTGAGCCCACAATTCCACGAGCTCGTCTCAATGAGGTGGGAACACTTACGCCTTTTATGCTTGGCCATGCACTTGCAGATTCGCGACATTCTCCGAGAGCTGAACTTGGCGCTAAATGTAGCGGACGCTAGCAGCGGTGAAAAGACAGAGTCGACTACCAATCCAGAATGGCAAGCCCTCGACCTGCAATTGCAAGCGCTGCCCAACCAGCAAACCGAGGAACGATAGCTCGATGAGAAGCACTCGACGATCTGTTCCATTTGACGGATGCTGATTCATCATCCGCCAGAGATGTAAGCCTCCAGCTTTGGAGAAGAAAACGAAAGAACAATCGTTTCTTCGGCATCATCTAGGGTTTATTGAAGATGCCGGGGCCGACAGGCCGCGGTATCTCCGATCCGCCGCTCCGAAATCTTATACCCCGACATATTAGATTTTAAGACTGGGAGGGGGAGTGAACAAACGCAGAAGCATGAGCACAGAACAGCCGATGGAGCAGGAAGAATGCAAGCGCCGCGTGAGAGAAGCTATCGTGAGGAAGATGTTCCCCCCCGTGGTGGCTTACCCTGAGACGCGTCGCCAAGTTGACGAGTTGTCACCGCTGGCCTATGTGTTCGAGCATCCAGTTCTCGTGTGGGTCCCTGAAAGCATAAACCCTGGGCAAAAGCCACTGTGTGTGTCAGAAGGGTGCTTCTGCACTCCACGGCTCAAGGAGTACAAGCAGCGTGTCATCCAAGATGTGGACGCGAAGGTCGTTCTGCTATACGTTAAGTACCAGTGCACCGGCTCCGATCGTCGCTGTTTCTCGACAGTTACGCCTTCGTACGTTGAAGCCCGCGTCGAGACGCTGGTGCTATTCCCGCTGGTTCTCAGCAACAAAACCGGCTACTCAAAGAGTCTGATGGAGCTCGTCCATGATGGAATCATGTCTCCGAACGGGCTGTC
>MBAC02000163.1:0-25866 GCA_001712635.2 Nothophytophthora sp. Chile5
CTCGGCATGTGCCTCAAGCCCACGAAGCGCATTATTCCCACGAAGAAGAGGATTTCGCCAAGGGAGATTCGTCGGAATTGGACGTCTGGGTCTTCCGTCGACTGCAGATGCTACTGGCCAGCGCCAACGGAGACGCCAAGCTGCATGCTGAGCTCCATGGCGATCGGGTCGTGATCTTCTGTCACTATTTGGGCATCGACTCCAACGGCCATGCTCATCGTCCGAACTCCAACGACTACCTCAACAACATTAAGTTGGTGGATGAATTGGTGGAGAAGACCTATCGACTGATCGAAGAGTTCTACGACTACGACGAACGCACGGCCTACGTGTTCACAGCAGACCACGGTATGAGTCTCAAGGGTGCGCATGGAGACGGCGATCCGGCGAATACGCGCACGCCGCTGGTAGCTTGGGGCGCCGGAGTCCAAGGCCCAATACTGCCGACGAAGCCGGGGGATCCAGGCTTCGAGATCGACCTACCGACACAGTCCAGAGCGCAGGTTCGTGCCCAATTACAGGCTCAAGAGCAGCAGGAACACGCAGCATTGAACGAGTGGGGTACGCTGGCCGGATTGGTTCGCAAGGACGTGATGCAGGCCGACGTGGCGCCGCTCATCAGCGCGCTGCTGGGACTACCGTACCCCCGCAACTCGGTGGGGGTACTCCCATTTTCGTACCTAGCGAAGGGTGCATATCGTGCCAATGCTGTGCGCTCCAATGCCCAGCAACTGTATCTGCATGCACTCCGGAAGGAGCAGGAGAAACGCACACGTACCCTGCTACACTTCGCACCCTACGGTCCCTTCCATAGCGACGTCCCCGAGCTTACGCGGCAATTGGACGAGGCGTACGACAGCAGTCGACAGAGCGACAGTCTCGAGGACACGCAGAGCTTCCAGCAAGTGGAAGCACTGAGTCAAGAGCTGATCGAGATCTGTCTGGCCACGCTCGAGTACTTCCAGCGGTACGACTGGTTCTTCCTGCTGAGTATCATCGTACTAGGTTACGTGGGCTGGATGCTCGTGGTTGCGGTGGCGTACCTGCACCCCCGAGACTTCCGAGTACGCTGGCTTCTCGGCGTTGAAGGCCAGCAACTCGACGTCAAATTGGTCGTCATACTGTTCGCAGCCTTCACATACCTGGCGCTCGAGAGCTCCCCACTCACCTACTTCCTCTACGTGTTGTTCCCGCTACTCTTCGGGAACTTTGCGTGGAACCACAAGCATCTACTACAGCAAGCTTGGCTCTCAGCCAGCAGTAAGCAACCGAAGTCAAGTGGGAAGCGATGGCTCGAAGCTGTACTCATCCTGGTGTGTCTGGAGCTCGTGGTGCTCGGCTACGAACGACGCGAGATCTTCGGGGTACTCTTCTCGCTTCTCGCACTCTGGCCGATCCTCGGCGGCTCACCCAAAGACTCAAACGAAGCGGAGGATCGCGTTCAAAGCGGAGAGGTCCGAGGGTTCCCATCGCCAAGTCGTTGCTGGTCAATGAGTTGTCTTCTCATCTCAGTCTTCCCGTATCTACCGAGTGAGTACGGCGAGCACACGGTCCTGGTGCATACCGGCGGTCTGCTGACTCTGCTCTTCGCTGCACTGGTACTTCGCTCGACCAGGCCGGACCGTCAACGCTTCGGGTTGACGCCAGCGTTCGGCTTTGAAGCCGTGCCGTTGGTCCTCTCTCTATTGACGCTGTATGGGACCATGCAGTACCTGGATGGTGACCGCAGCAAGCCGCCA
The DNA here is from genome assembly GCA_001712635.2 of Nothophytophthora sp. Chile5. Lineage (NCBI taxonomy): Eukaryota > Oomycota > Peronosporomycetes > Peronosporales > Peronosporaceae > Nothophytophthora > Nothophytophthora sp. Chile5. The sequence continues at coordinate 1,740 of MBAC02000163.1, forward strand.
TTCGTCCTTACCGTGGCGAATTGGCTGCTAGCCATCGTCCCCGTCCTCCTGCTGCTCTTCCGGCTTCAACACGGACAGATTGGGGTTGTCAGTGGTCTTGAAATCGGGTCGGAGCGACGACAAGAGACCGCGGAAGTGACGCGGTATATAGCACGCCTGGTGGAGATGATGCTGGCCTTCGCGCCGTCGTTCACACTACTGAGCATCGCGTACGAAGTGCTCTTTTACGTGGCTCTCTGCGGCGTGTTGGTGAGCTGGCTGTTGCTGGAAGCCCAGCGGTCTTCCGCTTCGATGACGTCGTCGACGTGGCGTGAAATCCAACGTGCCTTCGTGTTCCTGCTGCTCATCAAGATCGCGTTCTTCGGCACGGGCAACGTGGCCAGCATGAGCAGCTTCGAGATCTCGTCCACCTACCGCTTCGTCACGGTCTTCGCGCCGTTCACTATGGGGGCCTTGCTCGTGCTCAAGATCCTCATCCCCTTCATGCTCGTGGCCTGCACCTTCCACCTCATTCTGCTGCTTCCTTCGGCTCCTCTCGCCTCCACAAGTGGCTCGGAGCCGCGACTGCCGGCCACGCGCTACTTCCTGTTGGTCGTGGCCATGTCGGACGTGCTGGCACTGCACTTTCTGTTCCTGGTGAAGAACGAAGGCAGTTGGAAGGAGATCGGCAACTCCATCTCCATGTTCGGCATCGTGAACGCGCAGATCGTGTTCATCCCGCTGCTCTTCCTGCTGGCCCTCGCCTTCGTCCGCGATCTCGCGCCTTCTGACAGCTCCAGCCAATCGCTGAAGGAGAAGAAGCGGCAGTAGCTATCAGCGTTCGGGACCGTCAGAGAGAGAGAGAGAGAGAGGCATCGGGCGAATGCAAAGCACCTCTAGACTGCGTGGTTATGGGGCTGTATGTGTCTTTGTTATAGCAGATAGAAGGGCAGTCAAAAGGCGAGGAGCGGCGTCCGAAGCAGACGCCTTATAGCTTGGCGATGCGCTCTTAGGCGGCGGTCTGGCCAGCCGTCTTGAGGCCCACGGTGTCCACGTAAGCCACGATGATCGTGGTGTCATCGATCACTTGCTCCTCCTTCATCCAGCGGCGGTTGGCTTCCATAATGAGCATGTCCACCGCGACCTTGGGGTCTTGCTGGGCCATGGCCATCTCCATGCACTCGTCATTGGACATGAACTCCCACAGGCCGTCGGTGGCCACGATGAGGCAGCGGTCCTGATCGTCCAGCCATCGGGTCGTGAACTCGGGCTCGGACAGCACGCCGGCGGTGTGGGCCACCGCGTCTCCCAACGATCGCGACATGGCCAGCCCCGGGACGTCCATGTGGCCCAGCCAGACTCGCGGCGGACCGTCGATGCCGTCGTCGTACTCCACAGCGAAGACGCGACCGCCACTGGCCAGGATCCGCTCCTTCTCGTCCGGTCGGTCGGGTTTGTGGTCGATGGAGAGCTCCTGGCAGCCCATGGCGTCGCCCCCAGGCTTCACGAAGCCTCGTGTGATCCGGGAGTCCCCCACGTTGCCTACGACCACGAGGTTGTCACGGATAACAGTGACCACAGCGGTCGTGCCGCTGAACTCCGTGTCGATACTGGGATCGCGTAGCACCGCCAGCTCCAAAGCTCGCAAGGAGTCGGCGATAGCAGCGTACAACGACTCCGGATCACGCTCAATGCTGCTGTTGCGAGCGAACTTGGGATGCTTGAACAGCTCAAGCGCGAACCGGTCGCGAATGGCGCCGGAGACGCCGTCGCCGGCTTCACCATGGCCGTCGAAGACACACAGCAGCAAGGACTGGGTCTCCGCGTCGTAGCGGATGACCATGGCGTCCTGGTTCTTCTTGCGCGGGTTGTACGGTGCATACCCCTTCTTGGACAACCCGGCGAAGGCCACGATGGCGCTGGCGCCGTCCGCCAGAGCCTGGATGCTGCTGTCCACGTCCTCCATCGTGGCGGCGGCCATGCCATCCACCAGTTTGTTGTCGCTCACCACGGAGAGGCGACGACGTTGAAGACCCAGTGTGTGGTCGCCGCCGCCGCCCAGCGCCGCGGCCGGGAGCTTGCCCGGCGTCTTGATGGAGATGCCCTTGGGCGACGCCACGTGGGTGGCCGTGGCCTCCTGCTGCCGCAGCTTGGCCAGCGACCCCGTCTTCTGCACGCCGGTGGTTTGACGGAGCGCCATGACTGCTGTCTTCCTGTCTGTGGGACCGGACGGAGGCGAGGAGAAAAGCAGCGGCGTGTGGGACGCGGCGAGAAAGCAGCAAATACCAGAGTGAGTGGCTGGCTGACTGGCCCGGCGGAGGAGATGGCGGACTCCGCCAAGGCGTAATTATAGCCGACGAGGCCCAGAAAGGGAGACAGCGAAGACTCTGGGAGGGGGCGGCTGAAGAGACCAGTGACCAGAAGGATCCAAGCGAACCGGAAGCGTCTGGTCCGAGCAGGGCGAGGCCCTGGCTGCATCCGGCCTGGAGGACGCTGGAACATGGCGCAAATGGCTATTTGCAGAGGCAGGAGGGGAGGATGCTGGCCTCAGGACAGCGGGGAAACGGCCGATTGTCTATTGCGTCTATTGTGGGGAGGCCAAGCAGACCGGAAGCTCTACAATTAGGCGGATGGCGCATGCAGGCAGCCACACCCGGTATGACGGCGCATCGGTCTCCTCCATCCATTGGCTTGGCGGCCTTTCAAGATCGCTTCGTCATGTAGCCATGTTGAAGACATGTATCGCTTTAAGTAAAGGCAGGCGATAGAAGCACATGCACGTGGTGGCCGATACATACTTGATTGAAAGGCTACGGTACGAATGGCACGTCACTCTACCGAGGGTCCCTCGTTTGAAGAACCCCAAGGCCACTGTAGCCATCCAGATCTCCTCGCTCACATAATGGCTACACTGGAACACTGGAACGGGCCTAGTCGCTGTCATCGCCGCTGTCGTCTTCCGAGGACGACGAGAGGCTGAGCGAGATGGCGTTCGGCGCCTCCTCGTCGCTGTCGCTGGACTCGCTCGAGCTCGAGCTCTCGGCGTCCTCAGTCTTGCCGTCTCCGCTGTCGTCCTCCAGCTTGCGCTTCTTGCGCAGACTGGCCACGTCGTCCACCACTTCGTCGTCGTATAGCGGCGCGCGCTTTTCCGGCAACTTGAACTTTTTGCGCAGGATCTCCATCGCGTCCGGCGGCAATGGATCCCCGGCCTTCCAGGCCTCCGGCAGCGTGATGCCGTGCTCCTAAACCCCACCAATCCATCCCGATCTCGTCAGTGTTCCCAGCACTTTAGGACCTCGATTGTAGAACGTCCACTTACCGTGAAGAAGCTGCGTCCCATGTAATGAAGCAACGCGTCGAGCGGCAGATCCACCGGGTCGCCGGGTTTCCAGCCGGGCGGCATCTGCTTGCGGATCTGCGCGTCGCTGGCGCCCAAGCCGATCGGGATGTTCAGCTTCTCCAGCGCCTCGCCGCCCTCGCCTTCCTGCTTCACTCGGGCCGCCGTGGACGTGTACTTCTCCGGACCTTGCGTGACGATCTCCGCCACGATGCCGCGACTCAAGACACCGGCGCGCATCATATGCTCTTGTGGAGCCGGCGGCATGAAGCCGAACATCGGGAACTGGATATGGAAGTAAGCACAGAACGTGAGTTGGTTACAGAGCTGAGGAGGGGACAACGTAACCGCAGACAGCAAAGGCAATCGTACCCCAGGCTGCCACTCTTTAGGCGCCGACGTGGTGCCGGCGATGCGATGGGCATACGCCACGATATCACGAGGATCCAGCACCACTGGAGCTCGCATTAGCACAGCACCCACGTCAGTTTAGTTGGGCGATGATCGCAAGGACAGGCAATCGTGGGGAAGGAAAGAACCCAACGGTTCACACCTTTGGGCTTCTGCTTGGCGTTCTGGAGCACCACGCGGTGCTTCCTCAGCACGTTCGCTATATCCTACCACATGTCAAAGCATCGGAGCGTACGCAGTGTTGACAGTGTCAGACCTCGCATATGAGGAAGAGGTTACGCCGTAGCATCTCCAGGTCGTGACTGCGTCTCTGTGAAAATACCGTACCTCCTGGGATCGACGTAGCTGGGCCGCGTACTGCACCACCTTCTGCTTCTTGCTCTGGATCTGGCCTTCAACACGCAGCAGCTCCTTTTGCGCCACTTGATGCCGAGAGACTACGGACCCAACAACGGACAAAGTAATGCCAATATACGTGAGATTCGGGTCGACACCCAAAGCACACGCAGATCTCAGCGGGGTCTGCTCAAACGCACGCTTCTTCACGGCAGCCAGCAGGTCTCGGTCTTTCTCCAGCACCTTGCGGAACGTCTCGTTCACGGTGCGCAGCCGTGTGACCGTGATCGTGGACGGCGGTCTGTAGCAACAGTTCCGCAGCATTTCCCTCATGTTTAGCAGGCAGAAGCGGAGGCTCTGCGGCATGGAAAAGCACGCAGAGACTCGGAAACGAAGGGGGGGGGATACGTACAAAGACGCCGTGTGTAGCGACTCCAGCAGCTTCGTGACCAGGAAGCGGTGCTCGTGGAGCGCCACCTCCACCTCTTCGCGGACGCACACGCCCGTCGTCGTCGGCATTTTGCGGCTCCGACGAATAATTGGAACAACGCTCGCTCCGTAACCGGACAAGAGGTTACGAATACCGGTAATACCGGTTGGTTTGCACGTAACCAACTGGAATAGAGGCTCGAGAGGGAATATATCGCTCTTTAACTGTATGGAATGCCATTCGACAATCAGTATAAGTTCAAAGGTTTTCAACAAATATAACAGAGGGATGGAATGGATATGGTCATATTAATTTGAAGAAACGAGCACGCTCGGTCGCGAGAATGAAGCACAGCTACACATATCCAGCAATGCACCGCGACCAGTCGACTCGAAGCCATGCATCAGGCTGTGCACGTTTGATTCACATGAGCTCGGTCTTCCATCCTCTCCAGCCTGCAGCTCCTTCCGTCAGTCACAGCTGCTGACGGTGCTGCTCTCCTCCAGCAACTGAAGACCTGCTGCGCTTAAAAGTCATCGTCGTCGTCGTCGTCGTCTTCGTCGCTGAAGTACGTTCGCCGCTTCATCTATCAACCCCCAACAGATTTTAGCGGCATCACAATCAGCATAACGTCATAACGCAAAGGAAGGCCAAGTCCGAGTGTCGCTTCGTCTGGTCCGTACCGTGACTTTGGTGCGCTGCTTCTCCTCGTTGACGCCGACCTGGTTGAGCAGGTCGATGAGCTTCTCCTCGTCGATTTTGGCCGCGAGCTGGCCGCGCTGCGCCATCTGGACCACCATGTCCTCGATCGCGCGCGCCTTCTCGGGCTTCACGATCGCTACTCTCGCCACTATTGTACGTCAACGTCATGCTTAGCAGACTGCTCTTGACGACCATAAGCAGCGCAAGAAAGAGCGAGGGAGAGACACAACGTACGGCGTTCGCGAGCGTCGGGAAGCATGACTTGCTGGACCAGGGACTGGCGCATCTGCTCTTGCTCTCTTCACAACCAGCAGTCAGTTTACAGTAGCGATCTATAGACAGCAATAAGCCGTAAACCAAGGCCGCGTACTGCTGCTTCATCTGCTGTTGCTGCATCTGTTCCATTGACATTTGTTGCTTCCCGCCGCCCTGTCCCTATATCAAACCATCAAGCAACCCGCCAGCAGATCCAGAGTCAGTCGGATTCGATCCAAGATTGCGCTGCAGAATGAGCGCAATACGGCTCGCCACTGCGCCGGGAGTGGCGCGGCGTGACCGCAGAACACTAGAGCATGCAGCCACATAGGTAGCAAGGGTCCTTCCGGCCCTGGACACGGATATAGCACGCAGGAACGTACGCTCATGATGATCGCTTCGGCGTGCTTTCTTCCCAGCAAATTGACTTGGCTTTATGGCCACAACTCGATGGATCGATCGGTCGAAGAGCTCAATCCCTCATGAGTGTGACATGGCCCACAAGAGTGACATCACGCCGTCTTCGGGTAACATTCCTCAACCCACACCAGCACTTTACACTTTGGAAGGCAAAAGCGATGAGTAACCGAGGTCTTGGAGGCAACGAGGCGGCAATTGCGGCGCTCAACAGCGCAAATGAAGCGGCCCAGTTCAACGACATGCTCTCCGGCTACTTCCGAGTGGCAGTTGTCTCTCAGAAACGCGCCAGAGGGCGAGCAGGACGCGGCGTACGGCAGCATCCATCGGCGCCTTCGCTTCCAGAGACGATGGCGATGTCTCCCGAAGGTTGCTTGAAGCAGCTCAAGCGGGTATTGCGAGTGGCGCCACCTTCCAGCCAATCACAATACGTGCAGCGGCTTTTTGCCGCGATTATCCACCAATTGATGCGCGCGAAGAAAACACCGACCGTGTTCTCTCGAGTAAGTATATGCTGGCCATTATCAGATGCCGCCAAACGGCGTGCACGTTATGATACATCAATCTCCTGCTTACCTGCCTGCTTTGTCTGGCTTGTGCAGGCAGTGACGCTCTGTCGAGAGATCTTCCAGCGGTCTGTGGTCTTCCGAGCTCTCGTCGCGACGCAGACAGCCTCCTTTTACGAGCGGTTACTGGTAGCGGCCGGTGAAGAGCCCAAGTCCAGCGGCGCTTCTTGCGTGTCAAGAGCCTTGCGAGCCAAAACACGAGCGTCTCCTCAATTGACCATGGCATTGGCACTGATCGAGACGTGGAAGCAGGACTTTGGTGATCGTTATCCATCGCTAGTGGCGGGTCATGCCATGCTGATGGAGCGTGGCTACGTGTTCCCACAAGAGCGGGAGCGACAACGGGAGGCTCGACAGCAAGCGGTGGATACCCGTCGACACCGTGACCGTGTGTGTGAAGCCAAACGACAACAACGTGACCAAGAAATGGCACAAATCGTGCCGGAAATGGAGCAGGTGTTGGTGGAGATGAACCGCATCTTCGAGATCCTGGTGCCCACGTTGGACGCCTTCCAGGTACTGGACAGCGACGCCGAGACTCCTCCAGCCAATGACGTAGGCATTGAGCCACTCCAAGGTGAAGAACTCGACGAAGATGACAGCGATGGAGTCCAGTGGGAAGACGCGGCTCCACCAACGGCAACAAGCGTCCATGCTCAAGAAGAGGAGGAGGAGGAGGGTGTGGACTGGGAGACCGTGACGCCAGCGGAGCATGGGAATGAAGATGCGGACAGTGAGGAGGAGGCTGGGCATCGGATGGACATCAATGAGATCATTCAGGCCTACGGCCTAGGCAGTTCTTCCTACCAACTCACTGTGGAAGTGTCCACTCGAGTATGTGAGGAGTCAGCCGACAACGCCGTACTGTTCCAGACCCTAGCGGATGGCACGTTGCGACTACGGAAGCGGTTCCTGCCGCTGTTGGATGACTGGGAGCAGTACTCCACAGGGTCAGGACCTTCGGCTTCCAGCTCTTCAACTGCAGGAGCAACGGGACAACGTGAGATTCTGCAGCAGATCGGCGATCTACGTGATCGAATGGCACGCGTGTTGCTGAAATGGGAAGATCTCGTCCAAGACAACAAGCAAGCCAGCAACCCCGTCGCTCCCGCCGTCGTGACGCTGCCTCTCGCCTCATATGATCCCCCTGCCAAGCGTCAACGACGTCGTAATACTCGGTTGTAATGTAGACAAAGATCGAGATCTGCAGCGCCTTGAACGTCTCTATCGACCACGCAGATCGTAGCCACCTTGATGGAAGGAGGCGGAGGTTGAGACTCCATTTATAGCAACGACCCTGCACAAGCTTGACAGCTATCTATAGCTCGTATCGGCCGCTGTTGACTTCAGTCGACGCTCTTCCATGCGACTACCGTCGCTCTCAATTAACCGACCACCGTCAGGAGCGAGGGCAAGCAGCAGCTTGACGTCGCAGCTTCTCCAGTTCGTCGTGCAAGAAGCTCACGTGCCTCCGTCCTCTCCGTCTTGGCTGGACGCGTTGACCTACCGGCAGTACCGACATGGGGGCCGCTGCGTCCGTGGTCGAAACGCTGGACTCGGACGGCTCGGAGTTCTTCAAATTGGTGCGTCTTGACCTTGAACGCACGCTCCCGTGGCCTCTCTATCGCCTTCCTGACTCCTTCTCTGCTAATGTGGCCACTTCCTTGTAGACGAAAGACGAGTATGACCGTCGCGTGGCCGCCGGAGACTCGGAGGAGCAGATCTTCTGCAGTCTACGGGGCCTCATCGCCCACCACCTCGAATTCAACGCTTCGTCGCCGCTTGCAGGCGATCAGGCAGCTAATCCAATAGCGGAAGCAGCCGAGTCCGAGCAGATCCCAGCCACAGAAGTCCACGCGTATATCACCGAAGGACTGCCAGTCTCCGAATCGGAAGACGCAGACGTCTCGAGCCTGGAGGTAGGCCAGACTCCCTCGTCTCTTGACCGTGTGACATCTTCAAGACTGACGCTCTGTTCGATGTGCTCTTTCAGTCGGCGTCGACGGACCGCCACGCTCGCTCCAGTTCGCTGCTTGATGCCGCGACGTTGGCCGCTGTGATCACGGCGAACGCCGCAGCAGAAGCCAAAGAGCAGGGCGTGGAGAGCCCTGACGTCAGCACGAAGGCAGTCGGCGCTGAAGAGACGGAAGCGGACGCTGACGACTTCTCCACCCCGGAGCTTCCGCTCTCCAAGACGGGCTTCGGGCGATGCGCTGGCACGTCCAAGAACGCCTTCGACTTGGCTCAGAACCTCACGCCCGTGTTCACGACCGACGCGTTGACGGACCCCGCCATGCTCAAGATGATCCTCAAGTACGCAGAAGCCAACAAAGTGCCCAACGGCGCCGACATGCTGCGCTTCTGGGTCGAGATCGACGAGCTGCAGCACTTGCCGTCGCATTCGTACACCCACCGTCGCCTGCACAAAATCTACGACAAGTTCCTGTCCCCCGAGGCGCCGTCGCCGGTGTGTGTGACCGCTCAGATGCTGCAGGATGTCCAGCACGCCCTGGAAGGCGACAATATCTCAGCAGGCATCTACTCGGAGGCCCAGCAGATCTGCTACGTGGCGCTCGAGCGGTCCGTGTACCCGCGCTTCCGAGAGAGTAAGCTCTTCCGCAAGATGCAGGACTTCTGCGCGCCCATCCACCCCAACGGCGGTCCTTCCGGATCCTCCATGGCGTCGGCCACGGGCTCCGTAGCCGTAGACATCGGTGATTGCTCGGAGGATGCCGAGGACTTCTCGCTCCTGGGCATCTTGGCACATCCGACCAAGCTGCGGTTCCTCAAGACCTTCTGCATGGAAGCGCTGGCCCTGGAGAACCTGCTCTTCTACCTGGAGGTGGAGGACTGCAAGCGGCTGCCCAATCTGTCCTTCGTGGTCAACAAGACGCGCAAGATCTACGACCGCTACTGCTCCACCACGTCCAAGAACTTCATCACGGGGCTGGGAGAGAACGGCGCGCTGAGTGAACTGCAGGAAGCCGTGGACAGCAAAGCCGCGCTGGTGCCGAAGCTCTTCTACGAGGTGCAGCTCACGATCTTCGACCGCATCAGCCACGAGATCTGGCAGGGCTTCTGTCGCTCGCAAGAGTACCTGGAACACTCGAAAGACGTGAAGCCCGACCCGAAGCAGCTCAACCGCCGCATAGCGCCTCGCTTCGAGCAGAGCGAGGTCATGCAGCAGAAGCTGGACGCGCTCTCGGAGATCCAGCTCATCGACGCGGCCATGCACTACTCGGTGGACAAGCTCATCCCGCTCAAGTACCCGGAGGCCGGGTCCACCATCGCCCGAGCGCCGCCGAAGCTCGAGGACGACGCGCTCACGCCGCAGCAGCAGCTGACCTTGCTGCTCAACGACCCGTTCGCCAAGAAGTACTTCAAGCTCTTCATGACGCGTCGGGCCGTGGACTCACTGCTGGCGTTCTGCGAGGAGGTGGAGGACTTCAAGCTGCTGCCGGGCATCGAGTTCCTGCAGCACTCGGCCAAGAAGATCTACCGCAAGTACATGATGCCCAGCGCCCGCCTGCAGGTGGACATGAGCGCGGCCATGCGCAACGAGATCTTCGTGCGTCTGGCGAACCCCAGCGTCGACATGTTCAAGAAGATCGCGACTCGCGTGCGCCACGGCATGCTGCAGGACTCGCTCCCGCGGTTCGTCAAGTCCGATTACTACAAGGAGCTGCGACGCGAGAGCAAGCACGCGGAGCTGCAGCTCACGACCGTGGACGTGGCCGCCAAGGCCGGGAAGCTGGAGCTGTGCCACCTGGACGTGTTCCTGAACCACCCGGGCTGCATGCAGGCCTTCCGGCGGTTCCTGGACTTCCAGCACTGCTCCGAGAACCTCATGCTCTGGGAGGAGATCGAGCACTACCGCCGCCTGCCCAGCTACCAGATCGTGCTGCGCTCGGCCAAGAAGATCTACGACAAGTACCTGAACCCCAGCAACGCGCGGTCACCCATTCCGCTGGCGCCGGCGCTGCTTCAGCGCGTGGAGGCGCAGCTGGAAGTGGCCTGCCGCACCACCTTCGACGAGGTGGAGAGCGAGTGCTACGACCACATGCGCAACGTGGTGGTGCCGGACTTCCTGGACTCGCGCATCTTCATGGCGCTCGTGGGCACGTGGGCCACGGTGCACGAGGACTACCCGGCCGAGATGCTGCGGGGCGAGCTGGAGATGGCCTTCCTGCGCCATCGCTTCCATCTCGTGCAGGAAGCGCGCGGCATGTCGCGCGACTCGCCCGTGCCGACGCCCGACAAGCAGCACAGAGCGAACGCCACCGTGCTGGGAGGCTCCAGGACCAGCAGCTTCGGTAGTTAACCTCGTATAGCAGCTAGCAGGACGGATCCCTCGCCCAATATCTAGATTCCGACGAATTCACAGCGTGCTTGAACACTTTCCAACTGTCCTGTTGCGTTCGTGCCTTGCACACGGCTTCGTGACGCTGGAGGGAGTCCTAGGAATCAGCAGGAGGAAGCAGTTCCCCAGCTTCTGAAGGCCAATGCATGCACTCAAAGACTACTATTACCTCAACTCTCCTTCCATTCCAATCTCCTTCGCTGACCTACGCGAACAGCGCATGCAGTGCCGCTTGCTGTGAAGCCGCCAGTGCCGTCCAGGCCTGACCCATGACTGGCTCAGGCACGGAAGAGCGCAGTCCCGCGAGCGTCGACGCCAACTCTTGACGTAGTGCTGCGGCCTGTTTGTCGCCCACCTGTTGACTCATCGCGGTCAGGAACGACGTGTCCGCGATCTCGGCCAGCACCGCCACGACTTGAGCCAAATGGCGGTAGTCCGGAGCCCCCAAGACGAGTGGATGTCGGTCGGAAACGTAGCGACACAGACGTCGAGAGACCGCCAGAGATTCCTCCAGATCCCCACGCAGCGGTAGCAACGCCAGCCATTGTGGGAACAGCGTGGCGGCGTCCACAGCGACCGCTTGGTGCTCGCAGAGCAGACCCAACGCCGCCACGGCGTTGTCTGTAGCGTTGCGTTGCTCCGAGCTGCTGTGAGCTCGGGGATGAGCCACCACGTCACGAAGAAGCTGAAGACACCGCGGTGCATACGGCGCGAAGGCCTCTCCGCCTTGCGAGGCACAGACGCCGACGCCGAAGGCCGCGGCTTGGACCAGCGCTGGCTCGCTCACTTCACGCAACGCGCTCTCCAGAACCGGCACGAAGGCGTCCAGACGACGCATGGCCAGCGCTCCGCAGTGCTCCAACACGTCGTCCAGTACAAACAGCGCAAGGCGACGGTCTTCCACGAGGCATCCGGGGGCCGCAAGCGCCGCCACTTTCTCCCAAAGCAGCACCTCGAACACAGGGAAGAAGGCTGCGCCGTGAGCCTTGGCCAACGCGCCCACACCTTCAGCCAACACGAACTGCAGCTCCTGCTCGGCCGCTTGGCTCTCTCGACTCTGAGCTGCGTCCTCCTCTTCGTCGTCGTACTCCGTCTCCGCTTCGCCGCTCTCCATCTCGTCGGTGGCTGCTCCGCGGCGTCGCATCGCTCGACGCTGGAAGCTGTCGCCCAGCACCACCAACAGTCCTTGGACCAGCTCCTTCAGCTGCGCTTCATTCAGTGTAAGCGCCGGATGCTGCTCCCTCGCGTCGGAGAGACAGCGGGTCATACTCTGCATGATACTCACGACCAGCTCCACGTCCGGCTCCGAAGTCAAGGCGTGCACCAATCGACCCAGAGCAAAGTCCAGCATCTGTTTAATGGCCGCTTCGCCGTGCTCCTTGGAAGCTGGAGACGCGGTGGAGAGCGCCACACACTTGACAAGCGCCGGCATGGCACGGATTGCTGACGAGCGGATGTCTGAATGCACCGACTCTGTGAGAAGCGGCGCCAGTACCTGCGTCACCTGCTCAGCATACGGGAAGAAGGCGTCTTCCAGGTCCGTGACCATCCCCGCCAGTAGCTGACAAGCCGTGGCCTTCTCCTCCAAGATGGACGTGCGGATACTCAAGCACTTGTCGTTCACTTGAGCCAATTGGATGTCCTCGTTGTCCGTGGAGCCGCCGCTTTCGTCGTCGTCGTCGTCACTGGACAACGTGGACGGGTCCACTTCGAACTCAGCTTGTTGAGTAGCTGCTTCCAATAGTGTAGGCATCACTAACGGTAGATACGGCGCGAAATCGCGGCCGAGACACGAGCAGCAACGTGCCCAGGCTTGCAGCAGGTACGTTCGGATCCATTCGTTGCCTACGATAGCCGGCGTGGCTTGCATCTCCGCCATCACCTTGAGGATCGCAGGGGCGTCATGTGAGAACACGGCTTTGCCTACAGCCTGGCCGATCAGACTCAAGCACTCGAGGGTGATGCCGCCCAATGTGAACGAGCTGGGCGCGTTGGTCAGCGGCTTCAGCGCCGCGGGGGAAGCCGCGGAGGCTCGTACACTCTCGTGAAGGCAGTTCAGCAGGATCTGCTGCAGTGCCGGCAAGACAGCGGCGTAGTATTTGCTGAAAGAGGCGCCAGCTACTGTGGCCACAGAGGAGATGGCGGTGATGGCTTGTTCCTGGACCACTCGGGTAGCGATGAAGCTCTGCGTAGGTAGCTGATTGGGCCCTGACGTCTGTGCTTGGCCGTGCTGCAGCAACGCGAAGAGCTGGAGTAGTAGCTGGTCAAGGTATGGCGTGAGTAGCTCCGGAGGACACATGTCGATGAATTGACGAAGCGCTGTGGCTGCATGAGCCTGCAGTCGTGGCTTGTTGAAGTCCTCGAGGTAATGAGCCAATACCGTGAGTGCTTGGGCGTGATAAGCCTCTTGGAACTGCGGCGCTTGGTCCACAGACAGCTGACCAATGACGTCCACAGCTGTGCAGCAGACACGAGGGTGGGGATCATCGGCTTGAGCCAGCAAATGACGGACAATGGCGTCCAGATTGTCGTCGTCCAGGACGTCCAGGATCTGACAGAGGCCGACCAGAGCAGCGTGTCGACTCACCCAGCTGTCCGATCGAGCCGCGTACTCCTGGATGAGTGCAAAGCACGTGGGCAAGGAGCGCTTGGCTCCCAATGCGCCTACAAGTCTCTCCAATGCTTCCGATCCGACGTCAAAGTTGGAGATCTCTTGATCGATGCCGTGGCCTCCGCCAGCCTGTTCGTCCTCGCAATTCGCGACGTCCCAGGTGTCCAGATCCTGCAGGTCCAGCATCATCTTGAACGCCACGGGGCAAACAGCACGTACGAACAGATTCTTGGGCAGTCGACGGCATCGTGAAGGCGCTTGCTCAGCCAGTGAGACCAAGAACTCCATCGCCAATTGTCTGCATCCATCAGGCATCGACTGATCGCCATTGCCCTCAGCTTCCGATTCTCTCGGGGCATCAGCGATCTGCACCATTGTTTCCACATACTGACGCAGACACGGCTTGAAGAAAGCTGCGTGAGGCTCCGCCACCTCAATGAGCACCTCAAGAGCCTCCATGACTTCGTCAAACTGTCTTGATAGCAGCAGAGCATGCAGTGCTTCCAGTACCACTGGCGCGGCGCCAGCCAAGAGTTCTGGTCGTGGTACTTGGTCCAAAGCGTCCAGATTCAGGAGCAGCATGCCTAATGCCCGTAGTGCATTAAGCGCCACGCGGCCTTCACGGTCTTCCAGACCCTTCGCCAGCGTCTGCAACACCGTCACGTCCAGCTGCGCCGCTTCCGCCGCGCCGTCACCTTCAACTGCGTCCTGCATCATCCGACCGGCCAGGAAGATTGCTACCATCTCCAATACACGCAGCGCGGCTTCGCGAAGCGGGGCCAGAGGCGCACAGCTCCATCGCAATAGCGTGGGAAGCAGATCGTCCCATTGCCCGTCCTCCAGGATGCTGCTGGCCAGCTCGCCCACCGTATCGCAGACTTTGCGTCGGATGCCGCGGTTGCTTTCGCCGCCTTCCAGCACCGCCAGCAGCTCGCGCTTCACCACGACGCGGGTCTCGTCACCCGCTCGAGGCCACAGAGACACGGCGTCACGCAGCAGCACGCGGCGCAGAAGCACGGCAGCCAGCGCGCGGACGTCGTCCGCCGCCGTCGAGTGGATCACGTGCACCAGACCCAGCAGCGTCTCGTCACTGTGTGGGCGCTGCTTCAGCTCCGCGAAGTGCGCTTCCGCGGCATTACGAGCCGCGTTATCCACTGCCAATAGACTCCAGAGCAGCGGCTCCCAGTCGCTGGCGTCGCCGCCGGAAGCGCCGTCCATGCCGGCGTCCATTTAGATCGTTCTGGAGGCTGGAAGTTCGATTAGATAGGGAAAATGCAATAGTGACTTGAGCAGCTCCGAATGGGTGGGGGAGGCAGACTAAGCGTGGTGATTGGTGGAAATGGAGAGAAGGAGCGCGAGGATTGGTGGAAAAGGGCGTGAATGTGTGCAAGTTGGAGACCAATGAAAGGACGCAGAATGAATGGGTTGGCCCCCTTTTTATGGGCGGGCGTTTGAATGGCTCTGGCGCGACAGTGTATTCAGTTAAGTAATCATCAGATTCGACAAAGTATCCATCGATACAGGTATCCACGAACCAGGCGATGGCGACTCGACAGTCGAGGTCGTAGCGCCTGCCAGCCCCCAATACTTGCTGCTTCTACATTGCAGCGAAAGCAAACGAGTCGCGGGCGGCCCTCCCGGCAAAGCACCAGTGATTTCAGCTTCCTGTGAGCCGAGCTCCTTCCGGCAGTGGTTTTGCCCGTGGCCCTGCTTGAACGATGGGCTGAAAGCGCCACACATGTGTTGTTAATATATTCGCTCCTGCAGCACTGAGTGTCAGTGCGGGACTGCACGGGGGACGGGGGAGTGGGTGCCTTGGCGCTCCTTCGTCCGCTTGAACTTGACAGTGCTCGCCGTTCACTGAACGGCGGGTGTTGACGTGGGAGAAAGCCGGCGCCGATTGCGATCGACCAGAACGAACGACGGCATGGTAGAAAGTGCCGTTGGGTCTCCTGCTGAGCTGCATCCAGCATAACGAGCCGGCATTGGCGTTTGCCAAGTGGCTTCACTTTCACAAGCGACAGCCCATCGTTCAAACCGTCACGCATGGCGTGTCTGCAGCTGAAAAACACTTCCAGGAAACCTGTACCCATCAACTAGCAGGCGTCAACCTGGGAATCCATCGAGCCAATGCAAGCAAAGGTCGCATGTCAGTCTGAAGCTGGCGACCAACGAAGAGGCGCGAGTGATTCCATCCAGAAATCTGCCAACTTCAGACTCCATGGAAGGCGTCGCATGCGATTTTGAGCTCACTTCTGATCTGTGATTGGTCAAACTCATGTCTTTTCTCGAGATCCAAATCTATTAGCGGCGCAAAGTGAGCGTTGAAGCTGAAGCCAGCCAGTTGGCTCCACTTTCGTGGAACGACAGACGAAGCGGAAGCGAGTTGGAGGCGAGCAGCCAGTTGGAAACTGTCGAAATGTAAAGTGGTGACTGCGATGGCTTCCAATTCATCCAGACAGTCGCAGCGACGCCAACTCCATGTGCGTGCGCTTCAGTCCTGAAGAGCTCAACGCGCAGCGCGAATATCGGCGAGCGGCGGCGATAAATAGCATTTTGCAAGATGGCATTTTGCGCTTGTGTTGTTTTGGGTGCTTCGTTTTGGGTTTTATAGCCCTGCGGAAATTTCTCCATGAACCCTTCTCTTTTTCTTAGACTTCAAAGCAAGAAGTTGTTTCGTTCTTTTTCCTCCCGCTGACCTCCCATCTTCGATGCAGGCGGGGCCATTCCCCAGCGATGCAACGACAATCGCCAGCTGGCACACGCTGTCCGTGTTCTTTCTCCTTGCCTCTTTTGCATCACTGCCTGTGACATCGCATACTCTTCTATTTGTGCATTGTTCTGTGTTTTCCGTTCCTATCGTCCACCCATCAACGCAGCCTCTTTAGACTGCAAACTCTATCTCTCCAAGCAGGACACGCAACCTGCCTATTTTAATCCACGCGCCAAAATCTCAGAAACTGGACCCCCCACCCAAACTGCAACACACTTTCCAGCCTTCTTGGGTGGGTCAAGCAAGCAAGTGCTTCCCTTTCCTCTCCGGCACACAATCCAATCGCGCACGTCGGTCGGTCACTTCCCGAACCAGCATCCAGCGCGTCCGACCCAGCCCAAGCCAGTCGACGGACGCCACGGCAAACTAAACCCACGGTTTCATTTCGCGTCGTCCGTCGAACCTCCAGTGTCTAACCTCCAGTGTCTCTATCCTGACTGCCTATCCGGATAAAGCCACATCGCGTGATTACGCACCCCTCGCGTCCCGCCTTAAGTTAACCCCTCCTCATTTCCCGACGGAGACCGACGGAAGCAAGCGAGAGGAAAGGAGCGAAGAAGCCAGGCGGCATGATGTTCTCCCACGAACTGGCGCTGGCGCAGGCGCATCGCTCGCGGCGCCGCGCTAGCACTACGGCCCGGAAGCGCGCGCTGACCGAAGGCGGCAGCGAGCGCAGTCTCCGGGCCTCCGGGAACGCGACAGGCAGCCTGAGCTTCTCCGGGCGGAAGAGCTCCGGCTTCGACGCCAATGGGAACGACGTGGAGACTGCGACCGTGCCGCTAGCGCTCACGTACCTGGAGCAGGTGACGACGGAGCTCTCGGTGACGAAGAAGCACGCGGATGTGCGCTACGTGATGACGGTGCGGCACGCGCAGCTCAATGTGGCGTGGCGTCACGCCAGGTCCTTCGACGAGTACCGGAAGTTCCAGCAGCGGCTGTTGCGGCGACTGCAGCACGGCCATTTCTGCGGCGCCGACTGTCCGTGGCTGTATGGGTTCTTGAAGAGCTACTTCCCCAAGAAACTCGTGTTCACTTTCTCAAGTGCACGCGTAGTGGAGGCGCGGAAACAGACGCTGGAGCGGTTCTTCGCGGCGCTTTACGGGTTCCTACAGGACCGGAAGAACCACTGCTGTGCTGTAGTGATGCAGGACTTCGCAGACGAACTCGTGGACTTCATCTACGGCGACGCGTTGCAGCAGTACGGGCTCGAGAACCCAGTGAAGTCCACGCCGGCGGCCAGGGCTGCGGGCTCGCCGTTGCTTCGAGGAAGACGCAGCGAAGGCTTCGGCTCGCAATGGGACGAGCCAGCTACGCCGGAGAAGCCCACGCCACGGAATGAGACGCTGACCGCCACGTTCACGGGCTCCTCACCAGCCAGTGGCGAAGACGACGGTACAGCCGACGACGTGAACTGTGGCTCCTGCGGGATCTGCACCTCCAGTTTGTGTGGCGAAGCGTACGCCAGTTCGTCAGCGACGACATCTGCCTCCAGCTTCACACTGTCCAGTCTATCGCTATCGGAAGAGGAGAATACGAACAGTAGCAACAGATCCACAGGCAGTTTGGGAGCGGAGATGGTGCCGCTTTCTCGAAGCGGAAGCAGCGGCAGAAGCAACAACAGCGGCGGCTTCAATCCGGCGTGGCTGGGCACTCTCAAGAACACTGGCAATAGCGGCAGCGGCAGCAACAGACGCAACGGCAGCGCGAGACGACGAGCCACCACCTACTACCTGACGACGTTGAGCTGTGGCCACCAGTTCCACGATGAATGCATCGTGCCCAAACTCAACGAGTCCATGCACTGCCCCACCTGCGGTCGGTTGCAGACCGAGGACTAAGGGCTCAATGCCACCAAGCAGAAGAACGGGGTGCAAGAGGCGACCAAGCATGTCCAGAGCCGTATATTAGACCCCCTTAGCAATGCGTATTCCTTGTCTTTTCATGTGTATACCTGTGCATTTTTGACCTGCATGTGCCTGGGATGGCAGGGCAGTACTCACTCACTTCTTGCGATGGAGATACCAGGTGGCGTCGCCCCAAGCTTCCTGCGTGACTGTGAGTTGGCGCAGTTTCTCGAAGTTCTGCGTATCTGGAAGTTCATGAGTGGCTGTGATGATGACGGCTCCAGGTTTGCAGCAGAGTGCAAGCTTCCTGGTCAGTGCAGACATCAGTCGTTCACCGAAGCATGTCGAGTTGAGGAACACGAGATCGGCGTTCGGCGGCCAGTCGCAGACCAGTGCGTCTCCGAGCGTGAAGGAGATCCGCGTGCGTTTCTTCTGCATGGAAAGCGGGTGCGTGGGCTTGATAACCTTCTCCCAGCGTTGCAGGACGTCTTGTGAGATGGTGTGGAGTCCCTCGAGCACCTCAATGCCCACACAAGCATCGAAATCATGCAGCAGCGTCGCGGCGAACACAGCTTTGCCGCTACCGGAGCCGATATCCAGGAACACGCCGCCAGGCTTCGCTAGCACATGGTGCCATCGTTTGAGTACGTCCAGCACCACTTTGAAGGGCGCGAAGGCGATCTCTCCGTACACCAGACTCATGGAGATGAACTCTCGTTCACGACGTTCCGTTCGAGAGGCCAGCTTGGCTACGGACAGTGGGTGCTCTTCATACAAAGCCTCGAACGTTTCGGTCATGGTCGCCATCATCTCCTCGGAGAGAGTAGAGATGACGCCGACTTGCTGCGATTGGTTCGAAGGACTCGAAGGCGCCGACGTCTCCTTCTCGTCGTCTTCGCTTTGGCTCCCACTCGCTCGACGTTCCGGCGCCATGGCCAGCTTCTCCGCCACGAAGCGGGGCCTGCCGGGACGATCACGACTCGAAGCTGCGTCCAAATCCATGGCGGACGCGCTCGAGATCGGCGAATTTAGACTGACAACGGAATCTTCACCACCCGAAAAGGCGGCTTGTTGAACGATCACAGCCCGAGCAGTCGACACGGTTGGATCCTATCGCGTCTCCCGTCGCGTTTTCGTCTTCGCGCCTCCTCAAATTGCTGCCGATCGCAGTCTAGCTGTTGCTCCTGCTGTCGCTCGCTCTCCGCAAACTCCGACAATTGCTGGATCGCACTTTTCAAGGGGAGACGCTGGCCAGGCTCGAAGGCACACAACGCTCGAACCAACTCCCACTGAGCTTCGCTCTCGAACTCTCGCTGGCGCCTCAAGAACTTGCGCTGTCTCAACACGTACTGCGGGATTGCTTCAGTACGCAATGGTGTCCACGGCAGCTTCCCAGTCACCGCCTCCACGATGACCATCCCGAAGGAATACAAGTCGGACTCGAACGTCGGGGCACTGAAGGCCATACACTCGGGCGCCATCCAGCGAACGGCTCCCGTAACGCTACCCACCAACGTCCACTGCGAAGGCATGGAGCTCAAGCCGAAGTCGTTGAGCATGGCGGTCCCGTCTTGACTTACCAGGATGTTGTTGCCCTTAAGGTCGTCGTGGATTATCCCCCGTTGGTGAAGGAAGCGCAGGCCCAGGGCGGCGTCCAGCAGCGTTCGCCATACCAGAAAGCGATCAGCTTGTTTCTGCTGACGTAGGTAGACAGGCAAGGTGCCGTTGGCAGCTTCCTCGCTTATGAGAGCGCATGGATGACTCAGAGGACAGGCCCCGAAGAACCGCACGACGTTGGGGTGTCGCGCTTGCTGCCAGATCGCCACTTCTCGCAGAAACGCGCGTGCTGCCACCTCCGACGTCACCTCCACGCACTTGATCGCCACTGTGGAGCCGAGATACTCGCCTCGAAACACGTGGCCAAACGATCCGGAGCCGACGACTTGCGAGACTTCGACGTGGAGGTGATCGCGAGGGATCAGCCACGACGGATTGCTGGGAATTACAGAGGCGAACGACCATAAAGAGCGATTGCCTGCTGCTGTGCTGCAGCCCCAGCAGTCGTCGTATATCGACGAGCGGGACCTGGAGCTGTGGAACAAGCACGAAGGGGGCTCTTGTTGCTGTGGCTGCTGAAATAGCCGCATCGAGACGACGGTCTCTTCATCTCGTGCTTGCGTTTGCGAGTACGGAGTCACCGCCGTGGACGACGTGCAGCCCATTGCTGAACTTCCTTCGTTTTTGCTTGCTCGGGGTGAAATTCAAGAGTGACCACAAGCTGCGGGCCTCGATCATAATGGCTTCTTGAAGAGAAAACCTGCCAGCTACTCGCTTGGTTGGTGGCTGCCATGAGAGTCTCTTCAAGTGGGGAAGGACACCCTGCAATCCGAAGCAGGAGCTACCGAGCACCCCACGCCAGCCACGAGCAATGGGTAGATTCATGAGACACGAAGCTATTCCGTAGCGTCAATCAGAAGTCGTGAGAGACCTGTCAAGGACAGCTGGACGGTGCTGAAGGATCCAGGACGTTTGGTATGAGCAGTTTCACTAGCCGATTGACACTGCGTCATGTTATTTTTACTGCGCAGTGCGGCGCGCTCTCGATCTCCACCCCCTCCCTCATTTGCAGGTCTCGTCAAGCAGCATGGAGAGTCGCGGCTCGCTCCGCCAGCTGCATCAGCAGCTCGGCGACTTCAGTCTGGCAGGCCACAGCTTCTCCTCTTCTGGAACAGGCAGCAGTCGTGACTACGGTCCAGGGCTGCGTCTCCCTGACAAACGAGCACATCCGCCGTTGCCGTCGCTTCCGCCATGGGCTGCAAGCTCGAGCCACACAACGGGCGTCGACAGTCGCGAGGAAAGCACGGAGCCTCCAGCTCCGTTGCCTCCCCCAGGCGGCTGGAGGAAGCCTCGCTCGTACTTTATGGCGTTGAAGAAGCTGCCAATCAAGCCGCCGGACGTCGAGGAGCAGCCACACGACCGAGAAGAAGGCGAAGCGGAGACTCCAGTGCTTGAAAACCAGCAAGCGGAGCCGGAAGAGCGTTCGAAAGCGCAAGAAGAAGAAGATCCGACCAGCAGTGGCAGCAGCAGCGAAACGAACCAGCAAGAAGACGCGACTGTCCAACGTCGATCGCCGATCCGAGGCCAGTTCTTCCGGTCCTGGAAGAAAAGCTCGCCGAGCTTGGAGGACGACATCGATGACGAGAACGGCAACAACGGGAGCTGGTCACCGCCTGCTACGAACAAGTGGAAGGAGCGTGCGCTCATGAACCCGTTCGCTAAACGACGACCGACATCCAAACCTTCTCAACCTGCTGAGAGAGCTCAATCGCCGCCAGAGCGGCAGCATGAGACCGAATCGACTGTAACGAAGGCGTCACCACCACTTGAAGCCGTAGAACCTCAGCAGTTGAATCCAGTTCGAGCCCCGTCGGCTGGACGAAGACACCTAACGAAGCCGAGAAGCCGCCCCGCGACGCCTTTGCCCGCTCTACCGGTCCCCATACAGCCATCCAGAGTACTCCGGTCTCGTGGCGAAGTGGCCGAGGCTTCCAAGAGTCCTGAAACACATCGGATCGAGCCGGAAGCACAAGAACCAATTGACCTTCGACCAGTACGGCGACTCAAAGCCCCTCCGTCAGCCAAAGCGACGAACCAGCCCAAGCGATCAACAGTCGACGCTTTGAACGAGATCAAGCGGAAACGTGAGGCTCGAAGAGCACTCCAGGCCGAAGAGAAGCGGCGAGTTCAGATCGAACTACGTGAACATGGCGACGACGCCGGGTACAAGTTCCGGCGGCTAATCCAGCAGTTCCGTGAGGCTCTGCCCTCTTTCCAGCAGCCGCAGCAGTTGCCTCCACTATCTGTCAGTTCCAACACGCGGCCACCGCCGACGCCGCTAACGACGTCGCCCAACAGTGCTGTAGACGCGTCCAAGCTCTCGGTGTTCATCCGCAAGCGTCCTCTAGCCAAGAAGGAGCTCAAGGCCAAGGGCTACGATGTCCTCTCGTGTCTCTTCGCCTCAGACGGCCACAACGCGATGCCTCCAGTACGGCGTGAGCTCGTCTGTCACGAGCCGAAGTGGCGTGTGGACTGCTCGGAGACGCTGGAGAACCATCAGTTCCGCTTCGACGGGGTCTTTGACGAATGGCAGGAGAACGCCAAGGTCTACGAGGCTACCGTGGGGCCTATGCTCCCCTATCTAGTAGGAGAAGCCACAACTTCCACCTCGACGACAACCAGCTTGACAGTGTTCGCGTACGGCCAAACAGGCTCCGGCAAGACGTACACCATGAAGGCCATCTATCGCCAAGCAGCTTCTGATCTATTCCAACAGCTCGAAGAAGCGGCCAGTCCTCGAGGCCCTCGAGTGACGGTGGGCGTGAGCTTCTATGAGATCTACATGAACGGCGTGAACGATCTCCTGAATGCTCGAGCTCGCGTCCAGCTCATGGAGGACGGCGACGGCGCTGTCCAACTCCTTGGACTGCAAGAACTACCCGCTTGCAACGCCGACGAACTCCTGGAACTCGTTCAGCGTGGAGAGCAAGCACGAGCCACGAGCGCCAACGCAGTGCACGACGACTCCTCTCGCTCTCACGCGTTGCTACGAGTCACGTTGTACTCGGAAGCGACGAAGAAAGCATTGGCAAGACTGTCCATGGTGGATTTGGCAGGCAGTGAGCGTGCGGGAGACACGCAAAGCGACAAGAAGAGCACGAGAATGGAAGGCGCCGAGATCAACAAGAGTCTGCTGGCACTCAAAGAGTGCATCCGAGCACTGGATCGAGGCGCGACGCACGTGCCGTTCCGACAGAGCAAACTCACGCAATTACTGCGGGATAGCTTCCTGTCGGAGTACTCCAAGACCATCATGATCGCCACCGTCTCGCCGTGGTCGGACAGCTGCAACCACACGCTCAACACGCTGCGGTACGCCGACCGCCTCAAGGAGATCGGCGCCACGGGCTTGTGAGCAGACACGAGAGCATGGAGTTCGGGGACGTTTACTTTAGAAAATGTAAGTGCGGCAAATGGACTTCTCTCAGTAAAAGCTTGGTGTCAACATGAATGTTCAGGTCTCAAAGATTAAATATCAGTTGATCATTGAGAAGCCTACGTTTTGCAAGGAACACTATTTTTCAGTGCAAAAAGATGCAACGCAACATGCAAATGCAAAATTGCGCAAATTCCCATCAACAAGAAAATTGTCCACAGTATTCGCTCGAGCGCCGATTTCCGAAGAGCACGGCGTCCCGAGACGTGATTGACGGATCTCAAACTTTAAATAATCATTGGGAAATGAATCAGGAAGAAGGTCACCTCTGGCCACTTCAGGCATGATCAATTGCGATGCTGAAGACGGAGAATCCAAGAGTGAGCGCATCTGTGCAGTCAACGCAGGCGGCTCTTTTGGGAATGGCTGGTCGGGACGCCGCTCGCTTTTTACGGTTTCTTTTTGACGAAAAATGCGTTTTTACGTAAAAAGAAAGGTGGTCAAAGTGGTGTGGGCCACTGCAAAACCTGTCCACTGGAATAAACCTCGACAGCGAAAATTAACCCCGAGTTTCTTGTTTCATGCCCACTGCGCGGATCAGCGGAATTGTCTCTAAATATCGAAATATCCTTACAAAACACAAGTGACAAGTCGCTTCTCGAAAGTTCGCAAATATAGACTTTTCGTGCGGTGAGCGGCTCTGAGCCGCTGGGGTGGGGGCCAGAGACTTGCACGCACACAGCAGACGCCGGGAGCCCGAGCCAAGCAGCAGCAACATGATCGCGACCATCGCCAAGGGAATCGCCGCGCAGGGCCGGCGCTCCATGAGCACCATCCGCTACGCGGAGTACGGCCACCCGCTCAACGTCCTCAAGTACGTCGCCCCCCCTTGTCTGCAAGCGCGTTAGCTTAAGCGGAGAGGTCGTGGGTCGGGGCCTCCCCCTCCATTGCCCTGCGGATCTGCTGCGTGACTGACGGAGTTCTGCTTGCTGCGACTGTCTGTGCGAGCAGGACGGAGGCGGATGACAAGGAGACGGCGCCCGCGAGCGGCCAGGTGGCGCTCAAGTTCCTGGCGGCGCCGATCAACGTGGCCGATCTGTCGCAGATCCAGGG
>MBAC02000169.1:0-15172 GCA_001712635.2 Nothophytophthora sp. Chile5
TGAAGCCAGAGTACGTCAGCGTCGAAGCGGGCAGCGCCGAGCGCTCCGCGTCGTCGTAGATGGTGAGGCCGCAGTCCGGATCCGTGTCGCTGCTGTAGAGCTCCTGGTTGGCCGCGATGAACGCGCCCAGCGAATCGTAGCCCGAATTCGGCCACTCAGCCTTGAAGAAGGCCAGCGTGCCCTCCGCGCCGTAGCCGTACACGGAGTTGTCGAACACGCCCCAGATCTCGTTGTCAACCGTGCTGCCGTAGCCGTTCACGGGGTAGCCGGCGGCCCACTGGGCAGCAGGGTCCACGATGTAGCCGTGGCCCAGCACAGACGGCACGGAGCTCAGCACGGCGGCGCCAGTGGCGAGGAGAGCGAGGACGTTCATCTTGTCGAGTCTGGCGTGCTGTCTTGACTTGCTGCTGCAAATTCGATAGTGATGGCATTCCTAAGATGGGGCAAGGCTGCAACAGCGACAGCGGCGCAGCTTGTCCCTTACGAAACCCGGGAGATTAATTCCGTGCAAGACCAATCGCGATTAAGGGGAGGTGCACCACCAAGTCCATCTGGAAACGCGACGAACAATACAAACGCGACGTCTGCCGAACAGGCAAAGGAGATGTAAAGGATGGGGCACAGGGACGACGATGGGGAAAACGAGGGGAGCACCTTCATGGGGAGTGTTCGCCACAACCAGGTGGCCAAAGGCACAAGGACAATGAATATCGAGGCAATTATTGATACGGAATGGCAATTATTGATTTGCGAGGCTGCTCTGATAGCATAAAATCCCACAAAATATCCATGCAGCCTTGACGAACAGAAAACGAATACTACCTTGCTGGTGCGGAGGGTGTAGGTAGGTAAAGCAAACCAAGAAGCAAACCTGCGCATTGCCTGCCGCCTCTCGTCAACCGACTCGGCTGGTAGATTGAAGGGTTGACATGGATTGATTAATCGGTCCAAACGTGGAGCTTTATTGTGCTCACCACAAACAGGTGGTCAAACGCCATCACAAAAGGATGTAAGCAATTATTGATACCCTATTATCAATTATATTGGTTGAAAATGTGGTCGACTCTCAAACCTTTCAGTGCAAAGTTCTCTAAAATAAATAAATGTTGGGCCACAGAGGTTGCTCGTTCGGCGGTCACGTGTGCACGATTGTTGTCTGCGAGGCATGCCTTCGCGCCCAGCTGTCGCTCGGAAACCAGTCAGGTCACCTCTGTGGAGAGTGCGGACCTGCAAAACACGGCAGGCTACTCCAGAGCAGTAGAAGTGGGCTGCCACCACCGCCAGCATTTCCCGCCGATGTGTTCGAATTGCTGGCGCTTACCGGTTCAATTACCCCCTCCCAGCCGCTATTCGCGCGCCTTCTGCAGATCTGAGTGGCAGGGAAGGATGCTGCACTGCTTTGGTGCAAGTCTGTCGTTCCCTGGACAGCCCAGGGATCCGATCTGGGATGGTGGGGAGCTTGGTTCGGATAGGACGCCGTATCAGTTGACCCGCCTGGAAATCAAAGCGATCGCGTCCTTACTTCGTCGTGCTCAGCATGAATGGAGGGTGGAGGAATGCTAGCGTACTTCAACTTCACATGGTCCAGCTTGCTTTTACTTGCTGGCGCAACTTCACAGAAACGTTCACACTTTACGAAAACTCTACTCATGGCCACGCTTTTCCGTCTTGAAGGAGTTCAATCGATGGCTCCTCCGTCCTAGTCGCGGCGCATGCGGCGCGTGCACTTCTCGGAAGTCGTAGCGCTGTCAGTGGTGGTTGAGACCGCCGTGGTCGTCGCAGGAGCCGTCGTGGTCGTGGCGGTGGTTGTCGCCGGGGCCGTCGTCGTCGTCGTCGTCGTGGTAGCGGTGGTTGTGGTCGGAGCTGTCGTGGTTGTAGCGGTGGTGGTCGTCGAGTCTGACGAGGCACTGGTAGTAGTGGCGGTTGTCGTTGCGGGAGCAGTGGTGGTGGTGGTTGTAGAGGTGGCCGAATCGGACGACGCGGCTGTGCTGGTGGCAGCCGTCGTAGTCGTCGGGGTCGCGGTCGTCGTAGCCGGAGCGGTCGTGGCCGTCTCCGTGCTGGTGCTGGCTTCGGCAGCAGTCGAGGCTGACGACGTCGTGGTGGTCGTGGTGGCGGTGGCAGAGGAGGAGTCATCCGGGTACGCGGTGGTCGCGGTCAGAGTGGAGCCACTGCCTGACGTAGGCGGCGCCGTGACGACATCCGCGCTCACTGCCTCCGTGACCGGCGAAGGTGCCGAGCCGCTACCCGAGCCGTTCTCCAGCCACACGCAGTCGGTGAACACCTGCCACGGAGCGCCGTGGACGCCCAGCCAGTAGATCGTGAAGCGGTTGGCATCGGCACAAAGCGATTCGTCGTACGGAATGCCGGCCGGGATATCCGGGTACGTATCCTGGCAGTTGTAGTCGAAGAGCACCACCGTATCGTCGCACCAGACCTCGCACGGACCAGGGTGCGTGAAGCCAGTGTACGTGAGGTTGGTCGCAGGCATCGTCTCGCGGGCGGTGTCATCGTAGACCGTGTAGCCGCACTGCTCGTCGATCTCGGAGCTGTACATGACCTGGTTCGTGTCGATGAATTGACCCAGCGACGCGTAGCCAGAGGCATCGTACATGGCCTTCCAGAACGCCACCGTGGCATCCGTGCCGTAGCCGTAGACGGAGGTGTCGATGGCGCCCCACATGTTGTTGTCGATGGAGCTACCCCAGCCGTTCACGGCGTAGCCGTCCTTCCACGTAGCAGCGGGGTCCACGATGTAGCCGTGACCCAGCACAGCAGGCACCGAGGCGAGCACGACAGCGCCGCTCGCAATGAGTGCAAGGACGTTCATTTCTGCTAGAAGCGGTGAAGGGAAGCTGACTGTGTGGCTGAGAATGCAAATTGCAAAGTGCCAATGGAGTGACAGAGGCAAAGGAGCTCCTCTCGAGGGCATGAGCATGTGCCGAGGGTGCGCAACCAAGAGCGATCTTTTTGCATCATTCTTTGGGCAGAGTTCACACTGTGCGGCCCCTTTCACGATGCAAAACCTTTCGTTTTCGTAGACCGGAAGATGCAAATGCACACAGGTGGCGTGATGGAATCCAAGCCAAACAGGTTGAAGGGGCTCCTCGGGCTCTGGATGCAATGCGGGGCCAAGCAGGCCTCGAGTGCGAGCTATCAGCAGGTAAAAGAGCGCAAGATCTTTTTGTATCATCCAGCCTTCTGTGGAGAAACTTCCGAAGCGGTCCCAGCATGAGATCGCCCGCCCCGCTCAGCCCGAGACGAGGCTTGGATGAGTGCGCAGCTCCTACGGTCAGCAGGCACCAATGCCGATACGTAAGGTAAGCTTGACAAACTGCTCCCAGCTGGGAGGTCGATGACTCGTCGATGCGTCACGAAGATGTCAACTTGACGCTGTCATCTGTTTCCAAGGAGCATTCCGATGATCGGCTCGGCGCCTGCCTCACGGAGGGATCAACAACCGAGTACAGACAAATCTGGCCAATCTAATACAAAGTTTCGCATGGAAATGAACCTTGGATCGTTGGATTTTGTTAGGTTTATTTGCAGCAAGGTTTGGTTTGGTTTGCTCTTCCTTTCATGCGAGAAAGTGGCTCCGAATATCTCAACCTTGACAGGACAGGAGGTGGCGTGTCCTGGCCATCGCGCGCCATAGGGATGCAGAAACGCTGAGTGTGAGTGGCTGTCGTTCTGCAGGTGCGGGACTGTAATTGTTGCACTCCGGGCTCGGTCACCGCTCAAAGTGACGATATTCGTACATGTTGCTGCTGCATCAACTCAACCCAACGTTCTCCCTAATATATCTAGCCGCCTCGCCCTCCGGTTCAACCGACACTCGTCTCCATGTGTGTCAATCTGCTGTGACCGGAGTCGCAGTCGGTGTTTCGGTCAAATTTGCCGCCACTGTGTTGGCCAACAGCTCGTCCGCCGCAGTAAATGTACCTAGCCGTTCAAACGGCGTATCTCACGAGCGAAAGGTGTCGAGTCGCACGTCAGGCCAACGAGCATTTTGTTGGTCTACATGTATGTATGCAGTACCGTACTGCAATTCGATGGTCGTCGAACGCGCTTCTGGTCGCGAGGTGGGTAGATCCCCAAGAACGCGATGTACTCGCCGCGTTCCTGCTGGCTGGACAAGGACAATCTCCCGACTGCCAGAAGGACACCGAACTCAGGCAGCCATAGGATCCACAAGGGACCGCGCACGTAGTCGTTCCTCACACTGCGGAAGGAAATACCAATGCCCGCGCGAGTTCTCTACCGGTAGTCACGAAGAGCTTCCTGTCGATCCAATCGTCTTGGCAGATTCGACTAGCGGTAGGTGCTAGCAGTACAGCTCGTGGAATGGAGAAATGAATGGACGTACCGCGGCACGTTGAGGACGCATTTGGGAGGTAATTATCTGGAGAACATCCGTCTACTTTCCTGTTCTTAGCGAAAGAGAGCACACTGCAGCATTTCGGGCGATCGCTTCAACTACAGGATTCGAGATTTGGGCACCAGCACTGACGCTCTGCGATTCCCACTGAAACTCAATGCTCACATTGGCAATTTGGTCGTGATAAGTGAACTCTCTCGAGTTGTCCGTGCACCAATTTACAACTGTCGTCGGCTATATGGCGTCCGACTCGCTAAACTTCAGCAACTCCACATGCACTGTGTGGCTCGCTTCAATCACAGTCGGTGCCCCCCTTCTCCAGAAGCCGCACGCGCATGTTGCCCCCAACACAGCGTGGCCTGGACTACAGTGACATAGGTTCGTACATCTTCGGGGACTGGCAGATCGGCGCCTCGCGTGTGGCAACGAGTGACTCAAGCCAGACTGTGTGAACAGCGTGACGCCCACGACAATCCGAGATACCGATTTGGTTCCCATGTAATAATACGCAGCGCCCGACAGTGTCGAAGGAACTTGTGCAACTACAGCGCCTACCGCAAGCAGTACGTACCAACATTGAGTGGTATTTTGTGCGCAATGCGTGGTAGTATGCTTCGGCAGACAGTGAACTCAAACGCCCCGGGACTGTTTGGCTCGGGGAAAGACGCACGCGCTGAGGGTACGTTGGTGGTATTGGAAAACACGAAAGACCAGCCTTCGGAGGTTACCGACGTCGACCAAGTTGAAAGAAGACAGAACTGTTGGGTATCCCGCATTCCTTCGAAAGCTGGTTGCGTGTTGTGAGAATCTGGAAGCGATCATCGTAGAGACCCTCTGCTCAAATGCTGGTGTAGGGTGGTGAATCCACAACGCTCGCCCGATGCAGGAGCGTCGACACCGGCGTGCACTCTGTACCCAAAGCCACGTCGACTGCAATCGTGTTCTGTGCAACTATTTCAAGCGACGCACATTGCGTTGGCGGTACAAGGAGTGTGGGCCTTCAACCGCAGGCGCTTCACACACACACCTGCGTGCACGTAAGTAAGTCTGCGCTTGCTCGATGCGCTGGGTCGCTTCAAGTTAGACATCGCGAGGCGCTTGCGGTGCCAAGGCGCGAGGGAAAAGAAGGGGGATGGAGCGTCGTCTGCTGGTTTTCTATGATGACTTTGCAACCGCAGAGTCCACAGAATCGTGCCACTTGAAGTTAGTCACCGCTTCCGTTGAATATCCCCCTCTATATTACTTTCTAGAGGCTTGACAGACGGCTTTTGTAAGGATCGCACTTTTGGAATAAACATATTCCCACCGGGTATTGAACCTCCGAGGTGTCGTCCCTTTACTTAGTCAGGTACTATGGGTAGGTTTGATACTAACATGAATCAGTGCAGCACATCCCATCTGCAGGAACACTGGCTTAGCACCTCGCCCGCGTTGCAGTTAAGTTCGAACAGCATGTACTGAAAAGAGAGAATACGGAGAAGCAGAGACTCAACAGCAAATAAGAAACGTCGATGCGCGTCAGGGACCGTGGGATGCTTGGTGTAGATGTGATGCGCTTCCTCCCCAGGTACCGGAACCCCCCTGCTTACCACTTCGCCCCAGTCCTGGCAATAAGCAAGCGTCTGTCGCTATTCAGTCGGCCATTCTTCAAAGCCTCTTCATCCCCCAACGATCGAAGAGGGGGACTTCCAGCCTCGAATATGGGCGTTTCCACGCCTCGGCCTCTGGCTGCGGCGGTCTTCCTCTTGGCGCTGGCCAGCGCCACGACGACCCTCGCGCTCGTGGACATCCCGGACCAGCTCTACGCGCTGTACCAGCAAGACGCGTCTCAGTTCGAGTCCATCGCCGGATACCTGCCAACCGAGCTGCCTACAACGCTAACGCAGCGTCTGAACGGCGCCGACTTCACGACGCTCCCGACGGCACTCCAGCTGGCGTTGCTGTGGGATTCTGGGCTGGTTTTCTCCGGCAGCTACGACCGACTCGTGCAGGTTCAGACTGCATGCGGGCAGCCCATGAGCGACGCGTTCCCGCGGACCGACGCGGTGGAAGCTGCGGGCTGTTCGCTCATCGTCTGCAACGCGCAGATCGTGAACTTCGCGGTGCCCAACTGTTCCGTGGCGGATATGCTGGCGCAAGTCCGCTGCGCTATCGACCAGGAGACGGAGGACGCGGCCGAGACACTGCCGACCATCTCAGACACGACGTTCTGGTCGGAAGACGGCGCGATCGACGCCGACTCGACCGTCCAAGTCTTCCGCTTCAACAGCTCCGCGACTTCCGACAACAGCAACAGCAGCAGTGCGTCATCGTCATCGTCATCGTCGATAGCCTTCTCCGCATCAGGAAGCAGCAGTTCGAACACGACGACCACGCTGTTGTACACGATCAACGAGAAGCCGAGTCTCCGCATGACGGACCTCGCGTCATGTCCGAACCAGGCGACGTTCGTGATCCCGTGTCGCGGCCTGACGGTCGATACCGACAGCGTGACGCGCGGTGCGTGGTGTACGCCCGAGAACGGCGAGTTGGTGGATCTGTGGCTGGCCCAGGAGCTGGCAAACGGCTCAACGGAGTCCTCAAGTGCCAGCAGATGGACGCATGTGGCCATCGTCTTCATCAGCCTCTTCGGCGTCGTGGCCCTGCTGCTTGCTGCTGGGTTAGTGCTCTACTTCTGGCGCAAACGCCCTCAGAAAGCCTCGCCTGGTGGTGGAGTATGCACTCCACCTCCTCAAACTCCAGCTCAACGGTACACGTTCCTCGGCTTGGGTCGCCAGTCTTCAGGATCTGGCCGTCTGCCTCAAACCACAGCTGCCGCCATGACGTCCACGTCTGCAGATATCCAGCACATCAACGCCAATCTCTGCAACCAATCAGCGGAACTACGCGCCTTCTGCGAAGACAAGGAGCTGCTGGTTAAGAAGATCAGTTATCGCACCTTACGCTTCGGAGAACTGATCGCTAAGGGCGCCAACGGTGAGGTCTGGTGCGGCGAATACGCCCAGCAGAAGGTGGCGATCAAGCGACTGCTCGAAGAAATGCGAGGCGACCTCCGCTGCCTCGAGTACTTCTCGAAGGAGATCCGTCTGGCCAGTTCGCTAGAGCACCCGAACATCGTCCGCTTCGTGGGGGTTTCCTGGCGCTCCCTGACTGAACTCTGTATGATCTCAGAGTACCTGCCTCACGGGGACTTGGCCCACTACCTATCGACCCCGAGAAGCCGTGACTTGACTTGGAAGCAAGAGAAGATCTCCCTTGCCGTGGGTATTGGCAACGCTTTGGTGTACCTGCACTCCCTGGCGCCAGTGATCATCCATCGCGACCTCAAATCACTGAATGTGCTGCTTGGGGAGGACTTCGAAGCCAAACTGAGCGACTTCGGACTCAGTCGCGAACGCACTTTCGAGGAGACGATGACCAGCGGCGTGGGCACGTTGCTCTGGACAGCGCCCGAGATCTTGCGGGGCGACCGGTACTCGGAGAAGGCCGACATCTACTCGTTCGGCGTCGTGCTGTCCGAGTTGGACACGTGTCTGCCCCCCTACAAGCTCAATGAGGAGTTCGCAAGGGGCGGCCGGAATAAACACGTGGAGCTGCTGCCAATGATCCGCAACGGACAGATCACGCCGCGGTTCCGGCCCAGCGTGCCGCCGGGCATCCTAGCGCTAGCGCAGCTCTGCCTGGACCAAGACCCGAACAAACGCCCCAACGCCATGCAGATCGTCTACATCTTGCAGTCCAAGGTCACGCCCACGCTTTGAGGACGTAGCGAGACAATCCACCGCAGCTAATAATTGGACTTGTAGCATAAGTTGATGTTCGCCGGAATGCTAGGGATCAGATTCTGAGAATTCGTTGCCAGCGATAAACCCAAACTAAACCGGTTAGTTTGGGCGGATATGTTGTGGCATTAGTTTTGAGAGTCGCACCTGTAGCACCGACCGATTGCAGCTCGCATTTTGAGAAGCTCCGAAGGCAAGACGATGGCCAAGCTGTTCGAGCGCAACCCGCGCAACGTGCGGTAAGCAGTCGCCTCCAGCAGGTCGCAGGCCTGGTCTGCCAGACCGCTGTATTGCTTGCGATCCGTGCGCGCTTTTCGCGCGGAAGCTGAGGCTGTGGCGTCGCGCTGGGACCGCTAGCGGGGTGATTGACTGGCTGCTGCGTGTTTTTGCTGTAGCATTGCGTCGTGGGCCATGGCGCTGGGCTTGTTCGCGGCCTGGCACCAGTACGACAAGATGAAGGAGCGCGAGTTCTCGTCCAACGAGGCGCAGCAGTGGAACGAAGCTGTGCTGCGCATGCACCCCCGCAAGGCCAAGAAGGCTGCGGCTGAGCGCCAGAACAGCGAGGAGTAAGACAGTCAGACAGCCAGACGGACAGACAGCCTTCGGGAACAAGCACGAAGCTCTAGAGAGAAACCCAGAGAAGAGAAGGCTTGAGTCGTGCCAATTCAGCGATTAGTTTTGCCACCCCTCCGTTTCTGTGTCAATTTCTGCAGCCAGTAAGCCTTGTGTGCTCCCTCATCTTGGCAGGTTGTGCCCGTTAGGTGTGCTGACGAGGCAGTTGGTTGATGCAAAGCAAGCCATCAAGCTGCGAAAATAATGCCGCCAGTTTGAAGCAATCGGCGCGTCTCACCGGTGTGTCAGCACCCACCAACTCAAGTCTTGGCTTCTCCCGTCAGCTTCTCTTGCTGCCTGGTCGCAAGTGCGAGGTGGATGGTCCGGTCCCTCCGCTCCATCAGGCGGCCTTGCCATTCACGAAAAGACCAGCAACCGACCACATCGCGCCGACATCTCTGGTTCTTCCTCTCTCCTGATCATGGCAACGCCGTTTGACAACCCGAGCAAGATCGCCAACAACGTCAAGAGCGGCAAGTTGACGTACGTGCTCCGTTTACTGCGATCTGAGCTTTAATATTCCTTTCGTAGTCGATTAAGTTGGGCGTGATGTGGTGTGTGTTTCTTGATTAGGACTCCCATCATGGTTGCCGTCGGCGTTGGCGCCGCGGCGTGGTATTTCGTTTCGACTCGAGACCACAATGTGGTTCCTAGCGAGCGTCAGGGCGGATCGCCGCCGTCCAAGAAGTAGGCTCCAGGAGCAGAAGGTGATGATGGCACGCCAGCAACGCGATGCTCCTCCGAAGGAACTTCGCTGAAGCGGTGCCAGAAGTCGAGCTCTATTCAGCCAGCACCTTCGCGGGCTTAAGCAGGAGTGTTCGAGCTTTTATTATGCTGCAATCCAAGCCATTTCAATCTCACATGCTCGTGTTTGGGTTGTGTTTCCTCACCACATCTCCTTCCGTCGAGTCTGGCATACTGATAAGTATCAAAGTGCACCCATTCCACGCGAATAGGTTCACGCATATCAGTCGGCAGGTCGCTGAAGTCGCTTCGGATCTCCTCATCTGCGTCCCGTCCGCCGCTGGGTGTTACTCACGATCGTCTGTTTCCACGCAACCCACCGGCCCATTACAGTTGGACAGCGACCAAGGACCCCTGCGGATCAGCAACTATGGCCAGCAAGTGGAGCAAATAATGGGGTCCACTATCACCCGCCAGCTATCGCCGCCAAATGTCGTCCCTCGGACCTGCCGCTGTTCGAACTGGCCTGCTGTGGAGTAGCACTGCTCGAGCGCCCGCCCATCCAGCTCTCGATTGTTTACCACGTCCCCGAAGTAAAAGCTCATTCGTGCGGTACCATTCCCAGCCATCCGTCCCGAGGCGAGAGTGGCTCAACAGCGGAAGGAAGACTTCCATGCTCCAGTCTTCATGTGAGATCCATTTTGGCAGCAGTTGGCAGCCGAAACTTTCGGAAGCCGACTGAACAAAGCGAGATTTTAGCCAATAGCGAGTGTCTTTATCCCCAATATTGCTCTCGTATCCAATCACAGGTCGTGGTTACGTACCCACTGACTGTTCCTGTCCTTCACGTCCAGCAGATGGGAACCAAACGCCGTCGACTCTGCCTGCTGGTTGTCCCCTCCAGCACGTAGTCTCCAATCGTCCCGACCGCCTCCGCCGCCTTACGCTCGCTCGCGTCCACATGGCTCGGCTTCTCCTCCTGCTGGCGCTCTGCTGCGGCCTGGCGCGCGGCGCGACGGACCTGACGCAGCAGATCTACGACAACACGGCCGTCACGGCGCCCGTAGCTCCTCGCTCGCTCAACGCCGCGCTCACGACGCTCGTAGGCGACGTGAACAACTTCACCAGCTTGTCGCCTCGACTGCAGCGCGCGCTGCTCTGGAGCACCGGCTGGGTGCGCGCCATCCCCAGCACGACCGCCAGTGCTAGCGGCTCGTACTCGTCGTCGGCCCAGGCGGAGACGGAGTCCGATCTGTACGCACAAGTGTACGTGGTGTGCGGTCGCATGATGAGCGACGTGTTCCTCACGGCCTCGTCGTTTGAGAACGAGACGCTGTGTCCCCTCAAGGACTGCAAGAATGACGTCGTGAGCCTCACCATGTCGACCTGCGAGGCTTCGTACGTGGAGGACAAGACGCTCTGTGCGCTGAGTCCATCCGCAGTCACCTCTCCCTTCACGCTGCAGCAACGTGACGGCCCCATGTGGTCCATGGACGGCCTGATCGACGATAACTTCGACCCACAGCTCTTCCAGTTCGAGGACTCGAACACCACCATCTTTATGTTGGCGCAGAAAGACACGTGGAACATGAATGACGCGAACTGCCCCAATGCGGCGCAGTTCATCGCGCCATGTCGCGAAGTGGACGCCACCGAAGTGGACGTCACCGTCAATGAGCGCACGTGGTGCGAGCCAGAGATGGATCTGGGTGTCACCCTCTGGTTCAACGAGGAGATGGCGGGGTCCAGCTCGACTGGCACGGACTCGTCATCTTCCTCCAAGGTCTCCGTCTCGATCGTCATCGTGCTAGCAGTGTTGCTAGCCCTGCTGTTGGTGGGCTGCCTTGTGCTGTGTGTAATGCTGCGGCGCTCGCGGCGCTCGGCTAAGCAGAACGACGAGCAAGGCTCGTTCTTCGTGTCGGCGCAGTCGTTCAGAGGCCAGCGCAGCGAGCCTCAAGCGCAGGGCAACCCCCAGTTGGACCACATGGCTGGCCGCCCCACAGTCGGCGGAGCACAGTACGCCTCCAACAACGGACCGTACCTGTCGTTCGACACGGCGGCTCAGGTCGAAGCCGTGAACGAGAGCTTCCGCCAGCGTTCGGCGGCTCTCTCGGCCTTCTGCGACGACCAGGAGCTCATGCTCAAGCGCATCGCCTTCGCGGGGATCGTCTACCGTGAAAAGCTGTCAAGCGGCGCCAATGGCGAGGTCTGGCGTGGAGAGTACGAAGGCCAGCAAGTCGCGATCAAGTGCTCGATCGCGGCGGCGGCCGCGGCGGCTGCGGCTGCAGCCAACTCGAGTCGCGGCTCCACGGGGACAGCCACCACCGCCGTGGCCGCGGCTCTCGGCGACAAGGAGCTGAAGGCGCTGGAAGCCTTCACGAAGGAGATCCGCATGGCCGCGTTCCTGGATCACCCCAACATCATGCACTTCGTGGGACTCTCGTGGCGCACGCTGCCCGATCTGTGCATGGTCTCGGAGTTCGCGGCACTCGGCGATCTCGCACACTTCCTGGCGCTGCCGGAGAGCAAGAGCTTGACGTGGAAGGACGAGAAACTGGCACTGGCCGGCGATATCTCCAACGCGCTCGTGTACCTGCACTCGCTGTCGCCGGTGGTGCTGCATCGCGACCTCAAGTCGCTCAACGTGTTGCTCACGGAAGACCTGCAGGCCAAGGTGAGCGACTTCGGACTTAGTCGAGAGACCAGCTACGACGAGACGATGACCAGCGGCGTGGGCACGTTGCTCTGGACGGCGCCCGAGGTCCTGCGGGGCGAGCGGTACTCGGAGAAGGCCGACATCTACTCGTTCGGCGTCGTGCTGTCCGAGCTGGACACGTGTCTGCCGCCGTACAGCCTCAACCGAGGCGGCAAGAAGAAAGGCGGCAAAGCCAGCAACTTGGACTGGGTGCCTCTCATCGCCAGCGGCCAGGCCACCCCCGCCTTCCGTCCCGATTGCCCGCCGGCACTGCTGGAACTCGCGGTTCAGTGTCTCGACCAGGACCCGGACAAACGTCCGCCGGCCATGCAGATCGTGTACCTACTGCGCTCCAAGATCCGCCTCACGCTGTAGCCAGCTCGGCCCTCTCTCTCTCTCTCGTGGCTTGGATACCCAACTCGCTTCTGTCTCCTCCTTATTCGAACCAACAGCTTGCTGTATCTCTTTCCAGCGTTGCCGCTTTGCTGTTCGGTGGTTGTGGAATGTAGCCATGTGTCATCTCGCCTCAGATGGCTACACAGCGATTGGCTGGGCCTGAGAGCAGGCAGGCAATCGCGATCCTTTCGCGAGCATTCGGCCAGTCACGGGAACACGCTGCGCGGATTCCACCACGTGGCGGTTGCGACGGATAGAGTAGTCGAAACGGTTGCCAAAAAAAACAAAGCGTCGAGGTCGCATCGCCGCTTCAACAGGCGTTGCAGAGCCAGCGTCCGTCGGCTGAGGGGAGGAGTGAGTGCTCAATGGGTCGCCGCCTTGGCAGACGAGGGGCTGGCGTGTTCCGTCGCACTTGGCAAACAAAAGCAGCACGGCGTGCGGGACGGCACGAAGTCTTCGACCACGGGCTGGTGCAGCCTTGGGAGGTGGGTGTCGGTGGCGCGGAGGTTGCGGTGAGACGGCGGCGACGCTTCTGGTCTAGCCCGTCGCCAACCGGCCAAACGGCAACAAGTCAACGCTCCCACAGCAGCAAGTCGGCGAAGGATGACGTCCAGGGGCTTTTCCTCACTGCAATCGGGCTCCGACCGCTCGAACAGCTCGCGCTTCGAGCCAGGCAGCGTGTCGGCGGATGTGCCTCCCGTAGGGACCGTTGAAGGTCCGTCCTCCCCCTCCTCTGCGCGTGGCTCTCGACTATCAGATGGCCAACTGGGCGTTGTAGTGGGCGCCGCGCTGTTGCTGGCTGTGATGGTGAGCATCCTGTTCATAAGCACCAAGCGTCGACGTCGCATGGAGAAAGATCTCCCGCTGCCGGCGTCTCCAAGAATTAGCGAGACGGTCAGCGGTCCGTTCCCCGCACCTCTCGACGACGCGCAGCAGCTGTATGTCCTCGAAGCCGGCGGCTCCCCGACAACTCCAGCCTCGTTCCGATCACGCGTCTCCAGTTATCTGCAGCGAGAGCCCACAGTCGCAACGTCCTGCAGTTCCTGGAGACATCCGGAGGTCGTGGCCGTTCGCATCGCAGTGAGCGAGCTCAATCTGGACGAGTTGGTGGCTCGCGGAGCTAACAGCGAGGTGTATCGAGGCCAGTATCGAGGCCAGCTTGCAGCCATCAAGAAGCCGCTACCGCAGTGGCTCGGCAACCGACAGAACCTGGACGCCTTCTTCTCCCGCGTGCGGACGCTGGCCTCTCCCGCGCTCACACATCCCGGGATCGTGTCCTTCTTGGGCGTCTCCTGGCGGTCGCTAGTCTACGTGTGTATGGTGTCCGAGTTCATGGCTGGCGGCGACCTCCGCTCCTTCCTAGACCGTCGACTGCGCCAAGCTGCGCTTCAACGCGACGTCTTCGAGCGCCGTGGCTTTGGTCGCCAAAAGGTGTGTGTGGCCTCGCAAGTGGCCAGCGCCTTGAGCTTCCTGCACGCGCAAGGGCTCGTGCACGGAGCTGTGCGGTCCCGCAACGTGTTACTGGACAACCAGCTCAATGCGAAGCTGACTGGGTTCCAAGGTAGCAGCCCAACCGACACAGCTTCTCGAAGACACAGTCACGAACTGTTCTCTCCTGCTGCGCCAGCTCGACTCCGAGCCACATCATTAGCGATTGGCATGGCAGCAGATCGCTTGCGACGCACTCGGAATCGAGCTGACGGGCTCTGGAGCGCGCCCGAGGTGCTCCGAGGCGAGCGTTGCACCTCTCAAGCCGACGTGTTCGCCTTCGGCGTCGTTTTGGCCGAGCTAGACTCGCACGCCGCGCCCTACGCCCACGTCACTCGCCAGGACGAGCACGCAGGAAGCGCTGTGCTGCTCGAGAAAGTGGCGGCTGGTCATCTACGCGTGCACTTCTCGAGCTCCCGAAGAGCCAGAAGAGGAAGGAACGCCAGCGCTGTGCCCGTTCCAGTGGGGTTTCGTCATTCGCGCGCGGCGCATCCGGCCACGACGGCGGCGGTCGTGCGGCTGGGCAAGGCGTGCGTGGCGCTGGATCCTCAGGCGCGCCCGTCGGCCGCCCACGTGTCCGCGGAGCTGCACAAGATCCTGCAGACGCTGGAGCCTCATAGACCGCAGGCTTAGTCGAATACATGCTGTCGATATTCAGATGAGGTGAGTGTCCGAAACGGCTTTTTCGACAACTTCAACAAGCTGAGAAGCGACAGGGGAAACCGGTATGATACCGATAAACGCAAAATGGCCCCGAAGGCAACTTGATCGTCTGCAGTCTTGAGTGGCATTTATGGCGCTCTTCCTGAACCCACATGAACCATCTCGAAGAGAAGGGATCACCGTGAGCTTCAAAACGGTGTGACCGAACAGAATGGGGCCGAATGGATCGCAGCCAAATATCCCAGGTCTCTAGGTGCCACTGTCGTCAAAAATCCAAAGGGATGATATCTTGGAGCCACTTTCTGACTGAAGTTGGTTGGACGGCTTCCTTCGTGGCACGCATCCATCAAATGAGACGGCGCAAAACAAAATCGTAATTTCTAATATTATTACAGCGGAGATATGGCCGTTTGACTGGGACGAGACGATAGCTCGAACTTAAACGAAGTTTCGAGAAAATGAGTTTAGAACAGTTGA
>MBAC02000170.1:0-16199 GCA_001712635.2 Nothophytophthora sp. Chile5
TTTGCCTTTTGCTTTTTACGTTTGCATTTCCCCCCTCTCTCGGGTGGCGTGGACGCGTCGTCGTGTTTGTGTCGTCTGTCCGCCATAAGAAAAGTGTGCTGCTCTCCAACGAGTGAACCAACCGAGCCCCGGCACCGATGCGGAGCGGAAGGAGCCTCTCAGCTTCCGCTTTGCTCATTATAAGCCATAATTAAACTTCCTCTTCAATGATTGCTTACCGAGACACGACAATGTAACTAACATTAGGTGGTTGCGCCATCTAACGCCGCACAATGTGGAGTTTAAACCTTGCTGCCGGTACATGTATCCATATCGATGGGAGCTGTGTCGTGCCGGTTCCAACGCCAATTGTGCTTTGATCTGGAGTGGATTCCAGTGGCCAGGTGGCCAAACAGGTCTGTCTCCATGGCGCCAAAGGCTTGGCCCTATCTCGGCAGCAATGCTAGCTGGCTGTCTACTACTTCATTGCGGCGTGTTACCACAATCCGGTTGCCCTCGTCTTGTTGGTATGGCCATGCATGTTGAAGTGCCCTCTCACTGAGACGGTTCGCAGAGTGTAAACAGTCAATTCATTGCTCTGTGAGCCAACCGTTTCAGTAAAGTACGCTTTGCCACTGGTCAGTTGTTAAATCAGGTTTGTTTTCATCTCGTGCAATGGGTAGGGTTAACCTCTTGTAAAATACCGGAAGCTTGCTCCATCCAAAATGTCAAGCTTTTCTTTCAAATCCAACGAGCCGAAGTAATCTACGCTGGACATTTTGCACGGGACGCCGAAAGCATATTTTTGAGCGGCGTCATTAGGTTTTACTTGCATCTGTGATCGTGCCGGTGCAAAGCATCTTTGCACGGCGTAAACTACAATTTTTCTTCGCCAACTGCCTCCATTGTCCGTGCACGCACGGCCTTGGGATCATTGAATACAGAAGAAAACGATTATTGGACGCAGGAATGAATCAAACAAGTCAATTTGATGTTGCTTAAGCTGCTACGCTGTGGCCTGCGTCTGTTCCTCTATCTTTATGCTGTTGATCTCCTTCACGACATCGTTAATACGTAGCGCCCTCTTCCCAGTCCTTCCTATCAGAATCTGCTCGAAGCGATCCACATCGTCGTTGTACCTCTCCCGTACGAATTCAGCTATCTTCTTGATTCGACAGACCTTGGACGGAAAATTACTTCGCTCTTCCGGCCAGAAATCCTTCACTGCACGGTAGAGATGTCGAGCGGGGTCTGCATACCACCACATCTGCACGTAGTCACGCCAACTTTTCGCTTTGGGCAGATCAGATAAATTTCCAGGCGGTGAGGCGGTGGCAGCGGCTGTAGTTGACGCAGTGGCTGTGGTAGTAGCCACGGTAGGCCCGAGATCAGCGGACCTCGGACTCAGGGATCGATCCTCCCTCAAGGCGACAGAATTTCGTGTAGAATGGACCTGACATTCTTGAACGAGGGCGTGTAGATCTGATAACCCACGCTCCATCCGGAGCATGGAACTGCGTAGATCTTGGTCTCCGTCGCCCATTCGTGCTCTGTCTTGCTGGCTCAATTCAGGAGTTCGGTCTGGAGCGAGACTATCTCCCATTGCGGTGTCTTCGTATTCGATGGCGTCGCTGACGAGATAGCGGGTAAGGATATCAGGAGACTCACCTGGGGCCCAGCCTGCCCACCATTTGATCAGACGCAGCGACCACAGCTGGTCGGCGTACATGAAGCGGTGCTGAGCCCCGCCCCTCCTGAAACAGTGGGATGTGAATCTGTTGACTTTCGCAGAACCCGGAGGAAGTAGTCCTGATTGCTTGCCCAAGTCCAGGAGCAACTTGTTGAATGCTCCTGGACTCATCTCCACACCCCATTCAATGCGGATGCGGGTTAGATCCGCAGGCTTGGGGCTTGAACGGGCTTTCACTGGAGCGGCGCCAGCTTCTAGGCGCCGTTTCTTCGGCTTTGGCTTCGACTTTTCTCGTAGTATGGCCGGGAAAAGGAAATCTCCATCTCGCCAGCTGTGGTGTAGCTGGGCTTCTGCGTACTCCACCCATGCGGCGACGTGGACGAGGGCGTCGCACGCCCATTCTGTAACTGGCAGATGATGCAGGTAGTATTTGCGAGTGGTGGTAGGGTCTGAATGTGTTTTCCGGTTCGTTATGTTGAAAAATCCATAACGAATTTCCGTGTCCGGGTCATGCAGCGACCGGCGAGACAATCCCAGGTGAATGTCGTGGTATCTGAGCTTCATGATTTCATTAATCCGCGCCATCGCGTAGAACGCCAGCGACGCCACAGCCTGATACCACCTCGCCAAACTGGGGGCCACGGATCCACTTTCACGAGTGAACTTGAGCAGCTTTTCCAGGTTTTGGATGTCCATGGGCCTTGCGTGTTTCGGGATGTGCTCGCGCTTTTTCTCCTTGCGTAACGCTTTGCATGTATCCTTGACGATAACGGATCGGGCTGGGTTGCCCCAAGCCTGCAACGTGCCATTGTCATCCACTTCCACTATCCAGCTGTTGTCTGGGTGACCTCCTGCGATCATCGTTGGCTTCGTAAAATGCCAAGATAAAGCCGAACGAATGGTTTCCGCTGACGAACTTGACTTTGTTTTTACCGATACACGATACATGTATATCATCACGATCGTCGGGAGGTAGTGATACCGAGTGCACAGCGGGTCCGGAAAGTCGTAGTCGGTGCAAAACTTCTGAAAGCGTCGAAGCGCTTGCGAATAGATTTTTCGTGTCGATGCCTCGAGGCGCTCCGCCGTCTTGTGTGTCGCTTGGATAGCCTCTGCGTAGAGCGGGTGCCCCGGATCCAGGAATCCTTCAAACGGCATTAATTCAGCTCCAGAGGCGCCATCGAGCGGCATGCCAGTCGTCAGCTCATCGTGCATCGTGGCGGGCGTAATCTCGTCTTCGGACGACTCGTCGACAGAGATCTCATCCGCTTCGTCCCCCGACAAGGACTCCATGACCCATTCCAGGTCATCCGAAGCAAGGGAGCCATCCGAGGCACGAGTATGCGCACCAGTCTCCATGTTCTTCAGTGTTTGGCTTCAGTGTGTGGCAGGACGAATTGACGAATGCCGAGGGAGAGGAAGCAAAAGTGAAGTGAGAGAAGGGGGCGAAAAGGAGAGGTGGAGAGGGCGTATTTGATTCCGTCAACCACTCGCTTTCCATCGTCCGCGTGGAGCATCCGTCGTGCAGATCAATCGAATCCAGACAACTGACTGGCGACTTGCCTTCCTCTCTTTTTCCCTCCACGGGTCCTTCGATGCTTTCGGGATTCGTCCCTAATTTTCCTCAATTTGGGGAATTGCACAGGGTCTTGCAGGGGGATAAAAATCAGAATTCCAAGATTTATGGAATATTTCTTTGTCGGTAGCATGAAAGATGTGCTTCTCAATAAATTACAGAAGCCACGCCAATATGGCTGTTGCCATATTGCGGCTGGCAACAATAACATTTTAGAAAAGTTGCCATGTATGAATATAATACAGGTATTTATAGTTGAGTGGTGAAGACTCAAGTTTGCAGTGAGTGTCTTCTGGTCTTGGGCTTTCGACTCAAACGTATCCATTTCTAGAATAAATACCCACGTGTGGCTACTTAATCCAGTGTGCTCTGCACGAAGCAAAGTGCTAGTATTATGATCTGAACAAGGTGCTTGATCTCAACACCCCTTTTTGATGTGTCGTCTGATCAAATGTGGCGGCATTCTCGCTGTATTGATTGAACAAAATTGTGTTAAATCAATTTGATAAACCTGTATACATGCATCCGTATAAAGTACAGTGACTGTTGCTTCGGAATTCCGGTCGCTTCTTTTCGCCTCCCTGGATGGTCGAGTATTCGCTTCCCATTGGCTATTTTGCATATTATGCAAATGCACTAGCCAATGAGCGTCCCGTCCATAAAATATAGGACCCTTGAGCGAGACGGCGCATAGCTCAAGACACAAACCGAGAAGCGGCTTGACCGACGCCGGGACGGAAGAAGGAAAGCGACGAGCTCGAGCGCGGCAATGGCGGACGCAGACGAGGATTCCGCGATCACTATGCCACCATGGAAGATGCTCAAGACTTCGGCGCCCAGCGGCGCCAGTGTTGGCGTGGTGCACTCTGCTCGCGCCGCTTTTGGAGGAGGTGCGTGACTCCTATCAGTTCGGATCCAAGTGTGCATGTGTATGCGTTCGTTCGTTTTCGTCTTTTGTGCATGCCGTCTGCAGATTTGC
This sequence comes from Nothophytophthora sp. Chile5, assembly GCA_001712635.2. NCBI lineage: Eukaryota > Oomycota > Peronosporomycetes > Peronosporales > Peronosporaceae > Nothophytophthora > Nothophytophthora sp. Chile5. The sequence goes on from MBAC02000170.1 coordinate 4,225, forward strand.
TATCTCTTTTGCGTGTACAAACCTATCCCGTTCCTGTTGCGTTTGGGTTTCGTTTCCTGCATTTGCTGCATATCCTTCTCCTTCGCATCCGTATTTTGCGTTTAGCCTGTGTGTGTTCGTTTGCAAACTGCCCAACTTCCGGTTAAACCACCAAGTCTATCTCGCTCGCTCGCATTCTAACAATTTGCTGCTTGCATATATTATGATTTTCCAATCGAAGCAGTGAACCGCTTCGCGAGCGTGGCCGTGCCGTACGCCGCCACGGACCCCGTGACCACCACGTACTTCCAGGTGGTCATCAGCAAGGCCAAGGCCCCCATCGTTTGCGGCGACGCCGGACCCACCAAGGGCAAGGCCATCTACGCCGACCGGGACCTGCCGCGCGCGACGCGGATCTGGACCGAGTCGCCCTTCGTGGCCATGCAAGAGGAGCGCAATCGCTCCACGCTGCCGTGCTGCCAGTATTGCTACCTGCCGTTGCTGAGCGACGCGCAACGTCAGTGGCAGGACATCGTGGCGCGCTGGAATGCACAAGTGGCTCAGAGTCAGACTCAGGATCCGACGGACCGACACACAGAGGCAAAGGCAACCACGACCACGACCACTGAAGCTGGCCAGAGCGAAGCGGAAACGCTGGCAGCGGTGGATGAGGGAGATCTGGATGCAGCGCTGCGGTCGCTGAACGTGAGCCCTCAGAATTGCGGCCTCTCTCCGCCTGGAGCCCGCTGTTCGTGCGGAGAGATCTACTGCTCCAAGCTGTGTCGAATGCGTGCGTTCCACGAGTACCACGCCATTCTGTGTCCCAGGAACGACCCGTGCTCGGCCATGGGCGACTTCTTGGAGCACATGCGGCACACGAACGACATCTTCCTCCTGGTGGCCAAGGTCATCGCCCGCATATTGTCGCGGTATCTGGTATGGCGCGACATTGTGAAGGCGCGCGAGCCCATCGACATGTTCTACAAGAAGCCCTGGTGGGAGGTGGTGGTGGTGGAGCACGATCAGCATGAGAAGCTCTGGCACCTCTATCGTGGAGCAGAGACTGCGGAAGGCACCAGCGGCGACGCCGGTAGTAGTAACAGGCAAAACGGCACATCGCCGAACGACGTGGAGTGCGTTAGCGAGGAGAAGCCGCAGCCTCCGAGTGCTGAGGCCGCCGCGAGCACGACTGGACAGCGCGAACAACAGCTAAAGACTGAAGGTCAAGTGGGTGAAAGACGGGAGGAACGCGGACATGATAGCGCCGTGGCGGAGGGGATCGAAGCCCCCGCTTCGGTCCAGACGCAGTGTCTTCAGGAGGTGCTGACGCTGACGCACCAGCTGCTCGTGGATGCGTTGGAGTGCAATCTGGTGCGTCTTGAGCGTGAGGACCAACTGCGCGGTGTGACAGTGCGGGAGATCTGGCGTTGCTGCTCGAGTGTGCTCAACTTCGAGTTCTTCGCGGCGCAGCTCGGCCTCTTTGAGATGAACAACATCAGTCTTGAAGTGGACCACCCCTTCCACGCCTTCATCGACATTCTGGACCCAGAGGTGCAGAGCGACTCGACTAATGGTCACCAGCAAGATCACGTGCAGCACAGCGACGCGCAATCCCCGCGGTTGGATCTGCAGCTACAGCTTACGACCGAGGATCAGACAGTGCTCGGCAGTGTGCGACGTGTGTTGGAGTGGGAAGAGGAGCGCTTGCAGCGCTCGCGGGTTGAGCAGCAGGTGGAGGAGAAAGCTAGCGAGGAAGAGGACGGGACCGTCGAGCCTGCCATGCTGCTGGGCTTCCCGAACGTCGAAGGCACGGCGCTCTTCCCGATCATCTGCACGATGAACCACAGCTGCGACCCGAACTGCACGGTGCTGTACACGAAGAACGGCGACGCGCATGTGGTGGCCATCCGCGACATCCAGAAGGGCGAGGAGCTCTGCATCTGCTACATCGACGTGGACATGGACCTGCAGATGCGTGAGGCCAATCTACGCGAGTACAAGTTCAAGTGTTTCTGCTCGCGCTGCGTGGAGGAGCGGCAGCAATTGGAGCAGCAGACACAGCTACTCGAGCAGCGAGCAGACCGCCACAACCAGGACAGGGAACGAGGGCGAAGCTCCAAACGAAGAGGCGAAGGAGCCACAGCATGAGCTGCGTGGGTCGACGAGCTAGGCCAGCAAGTGTACGAATGCATGCGTTGCGTTAGACAGTTAAGAATGGATGTAAGCGAGGCCCTAGGCGGCTGAGCTGTCCGCAAGTGCGTTGGTTGGTTGGCTGGGTTGCGACGTGAAGTCTTAAAGAGGGTACGTGGCTGCGACGCCCGCGATGCCATTGAAGACGTACGTGTGGTTGAGCGGCTCGAACTGGTGCGTGATGAGCTTCACGGCTTCCTGAGCAGCGACGCCTCCCATAAGAGCAGCCACATTGTGCAGCTCCACTTCACACGACCGAGTCATCTCCAACGCGTGGTTGGTGGTGATCCAGTCAGCGATATCGTTGCCTGCAGCCAAAGTCTTGGCCCTGGCCACGAGCCACACACCATCCTGCGAAGATATCGCTTCTTCCGAACCGGGATAGCGCTTGAATTCGGACACGAAGGCACCCACGGCACGCAGCATGAAATACCAAATGAGTGGCGACTGCTCAGCGTCCTCGTCCTCCAGGTCGACGCTCGACAAGTCCACTTGCTTGAGCTCTTGCGCCAGACTTCGCGTCTCCAGCATGCCGATACTAGGTGCATTCTTACAAAACGTGGCCACTGCCTCGAAGGATACGCTGTCTTCAGGTAGCCCCAGCTCGCGCAACCGCTTGAGCAACAACTCGTGCACTTTAGCGGCATCTTGGTTCGCCTTGGTCACGTACAGCTCCTGCAGCGCCACGTAAGACTCGGTGGAGGCCGTCATGTCCGGCACGACACCTGTAACAGGCAGTAGTCCATCGTTTTGGGTCACGAAATCGGCCAGGGCATGCGCCAACAGCCAGAATTCTTGCGTATCCTTCGCCTTCTCCAAGGTCTCCACTGTCGCCGTGTGGCTTGCTGCTGCTGCCAGCACTGGAGCCACTTCGTCGGGCACTTGAGTAGGCACGTAGGCCTTGTAGGCATTGTCCGCCGCCTCCATGTAGTTCAGCTCGTGCCCTATCGGTCCCCAAGCCATGCTCTGCAGACCTTTCTTGAACGCCTCCTTCTCTGGGAACGTGGCCGGCGGCCTGCCATCGTGCGTCTGTCTCCACTTCTTCATCGCTTGTAAAAGCAGCACTACGAACGGCACGTGTGCGTGCTCAATCGTAGACAAAGACTGCAAGTCGAAGCTGTCGGCGAAGTTCTGCAGCTCCGGGAACGGCTCGGCCAGTCGCAATTCGTGTCTAGGCGGGTCCAACTTGGCGTCGGCAATGGCGTGTTGCGCCACCTGAAGTCTCAGCATCCCCAGCAGTCCGCAGGACGTCACCAATAGCAGCGGAAGCCGCTTCTCGAGGCACAAAGCGCCCAATCGCGCCGCACTCTGCTCGTCCAGTTGAGTGGCCAACACCAGATCGAACTGGTCCAGATACTGCGGTTCCTGCTGCAGCACGACGCGAGCGCTGGCGTGTCTGGCGCCTCCAGCCACGTCGTCGTTCATCTCCAGCAGCAGTTTGGCCACGCACTCGGCGCGGGATGAGCCCACGGCGTCCGCCGTCACGAAGAAGTTGTTGGTCGCGTCCGCCAGCGTCGCCACGTGGTCGTCCAGGATCGTAAACCGCTGGACGCCCGGCAGCACCAGGTTCTTGAGCGCCTCGGCGCCCGTGGCGCCCGAGCCCACCAGCAGCACGTGCGTGTTGGCCAGCCGCCGCTGGCCGTCGGCGCCCCATAGCCGCAGCTGCCGGTCGTACTTGTCCATGGGAATTCGAGGGGAGCTCTTGGCTTTTCGAGATGCTAATGGGATTTTGGTGTGGAAACACTGATTCCGTTTTGAGATCGCACTCGAAAGCTTGTCTCTATTGGGTTGGGGAGACCAATGTGAAAAGGTAGGCAAATGGAGCTCAACGTCATCAGTATGTAGCTATCGTTCTGATACGGAAGCTTTGTGGAAGTGTGGTGGAATGCCATTCGAGAGGTTTCCAGACAGAGATTACGAAACATACTGCCGATAGATGGCGATAATTGAATTTACTGGAATAGCCATGCGCCACCAGATATTTCACAAAACTGCATTCGCGCATGAGACACCACGAGGAGTGAAGCCATCATCCGACTGGGACTGTGATCACGGCCGCGGCGCCAACCTGCCTGCATTTTCTGGTCATGCCATCTCCAAATCGACGCGGTGGACGAGCGGATGGATGGGTACATGCAGATGGATACTTCGAGAGAAAGAAGAGGGATGGACCACATCTGCAGACCCAGAGTGTATGCGTGGGAATATCCGCGGCAATGAGGAACGCTGCCGTAATATGCCACTCGCTCTCCCGCCGCCCCCCTGGAAGCTTGGAAAGGGTAGGCAACTGCAAGTCGCTGACATCGCGCGGTGGAGTAGCGCATATCTGGACAGCGATGACGGCTGGCTTGTGTTTCTCTTCTCTCGTTTTCCTGTTCGCCGTCTGGATGGCGCGTTTGTTGCGAGACGCGATCACCCAGAAGGCTTCTCGCATATAGCTGACGACCGTATAAACACGAAGCGTCAAGCCATTTGCGCGGCGAAAGCAACAGCCATGATGCCGGCGTCCACGTGGTCATACAATAGTAAAAGCACGTGTCTTTAATATCTTCAACTTTCTATTCATTCTCGAAGGTTACCTCGATTTAATTGTTGTCGTCCAAACTGACCTTCACTTGCACAAACTGGCCGATTGTCGCCGTGTCCATCTATCTCCATCGCTTGGGACACACACGCCTGATGCAGGAGCAAGGACCTCCAGGATTGTGTCGTGCTTCCCGACGCCTGGATATTGGCGCTGCGTCGCTTCATGCTCTTGTGTCAAACCTCAGAAGCTTCCCGCGGCCTGTTCTTTGTCCGGAATGGTCCGCCATCACCACCCCCGTGTCCCAAAACACAAGACAGGACCGTCGCACCGCTTGAAGATGGAAGCGATAGCTAGCGAGCTGAACCCCGTCGCCGAGACCACTCATTCCGCAATTTGCTGCCTACCACCAACAGTCAACCCAAGTCCAAGCTCGATCCAACTAACCGATCCTCATGTTCACCAACCACCTCATGACCATCGCGCCGCATGCCGCCGTCCTGGTCAACCCCACGACTGAGCGTCCCACCAAATCCCGAAGTCCGTCACCAGCGAAGACTCCGTCGAGTGGTGCACATAAGCACCGCGCCAAGAGCGAGAGCGACACCCCCGCCGCCGCCGAGAAGAACGCCGAGGTGATCCGCGCCGGAGAGCCGACAGTGCGCCAATCCAATTGAGCCTGGCTCGACTCAGCCAAACCAACACAAGCCAACGAACCTCAAGTAGCTACTCGACAATCTGCAAGCTTCGTGGCGCAGCCAGAAATGAGCTGGCGGCCTGGACAGCCACTCATGCGATCGCCTCACCGGTCACTTGCAGAGCATAAGCAAGCCTGAAAGCGTGTACCGACCTCAACACCGGGCCCAATCGACGTGCAAGTCGGCGGGGCCCCAGTTGCGCCTCGAGCAAACCGTCGCTATTTACCAACGCAATATCGGACCGCGCTGCGGGCGGCCCAGTGCAATCCCGAGTCAGCTCTTCATGCTGCTTATCGGCAACTATCCCGCAGTCAGATCACGGCTTCTTAGTATGCTTCAATCCAAAATCTCTGCTTTCGTTTCATCTCTCTCCATGTTGATATGTTTATCGTGACTTGTTGGCTAGATCTCATTTGTCTCTGGAGCCCATCGCGTTGCTACTCCGAGGACGCCGATCGCCTTGTCAATGCCGCGTCTAGCTGAAGGAGTAGCCCTCCAGCGTGGCGCGCGGCGCAAAGGCGAACACGCCCGGCTCGTAGGACTCGACGTGCGAGGCAATCTGCGCGATGGAGCAGCAGCCGCAGCAGCAGCTGAAGAACGCGTCCTCGAGCTGCGAGCCGGGGATGTTGAAGAGCGTGCGGATGCGCCAGCGCATGCGCATGCAGCAGAGCCCGGCAATGATGCAGCACACCGTCATGACGAAGTCGAAGAAGCCACTGTGAGTGGCCGACGCGATGATGCCCACCAGGTACAGCCCGCCGAACAGACCCAGCACGTGGTTGAACGGCATCATGCCCATACGAGCCGAGATCTGCGCCACCACGAGCCCGGGGCAGCAGCACGACAGCACAGCTAATAGAGGTCCAACAACAGTAGATTAGCAAGGAGGATTCCTAGACACAGCTGAGGAGAGACAGCCAATTGAGCATACCGTTGGGGACGAGGGTGTCCATGCATCCGAAGATGCCGCTCTTCCAGCGACCAGTCACGATGCCATTGGCATCGACGCCCTGGCTGCTGTTGTCGTTGTCTGCGACCGGCACGCTCACGTCGTCCATCTTGGTGGGTGGCTCGAACTGCATGGTTGCTTGGGAGGTTGGTGGGTTGCTGGTTGACTGTTGGTCGAAGGCGGAAGTTTGCGAATGATCTGAAGGCCAGTGGTCCGAAGCTGGTGAAAGCGTGGAGGAGGCGTGTCTTGCACAGTTTCTTCGGGTTCTTATGACACAGACGCCAGCGTAGCTAACATTAGCGAGAACCACCTCAGCCTTGAGGTCAAGGTGGGGTCAACCAAGCACGCCACGCACAAATAGATCCAACTGTCAGGTCCGCGAGTATTTCTGGCTGGCAATGCGCGAAGCAGGCATGCATGTGCAAGTCGATGACCTGCTAACGGTAACGTGAATGAATCCAAACGGAGGGATAACAATGAGAATAGCTCTTCAAGTCGGCGAGCATGAAACATGGGAAGATGCATCGTCACTCCATCGAGGGAGCGTCGACGGATACGATGATCAAATAGTCACTCTACCGAGGGAGAGTCAGAAACACATATCTAAAATGTAGCCATCTCCCTGGCGTCTGACGTGCCGCAACCAGAACCTACTAAGAAACACATGTACGCCTCTATTGAGAATCAGGCCGATGCAGGCCGACTAGCTACACGTTGAAGACGGATCGGACCTTACGGTTGCCACGTAAGAATGCCTCGTCCTCCGCGTCATTACCCCTCTCTTCCTCGTCGTCGTCGTCGCCGAAGAAGTCCATCTCGTCGTCATAGTCGTTGAGCGCTCCCACGCGATGACCAGACTCGAGGTCCACGGCCACATGGATATAGTGCGCTTCGTTCATCTTGAGCTCCATGGCGTGCAATGTCCGACGCAAGTAGACGAAACTCGTGATCAAGATGCTTAACGAGATCACAGAGGGGAGCACCACTCCGTAGCGCGTCGGGTGAGCTGTCTGCATCTCCTCAGTCACCAGCGCTGCCAGTAGGAAGAGCTGGGCGTCAAACACTCCGTGAACCAGCACAGCAGGATAGATAATCGCCAGCTTGGTTCGCCAACGCCCTAGATCTGCTCGAGCGGCACCGGAGCCTCGCTCCTCTCCACCACCTGCACGGTGTGCCAGTAACCGCTCCGCCAGCCGCACGCCAGTGATCCCAGCGCAAATGCAGTGCAGCGACGTACTGGCAACTCCACGCATTGCGGCAGTCAAGACCTTGTCGCCGAAGGTCGAGGCAGCGAACGAGTAGCCCGTGTTCTCCAGCACCGAGAAGCCTAACGCACCGGCGATGACGGCCAGGAACACCACGAAGCTGTGGTTCGCGTGCTGTCGGTGGAAGAAGAGCAGACGACTCGGGTGACACAGACACCCGCGGATCGCTCCGTGGTACTGTTGCCGTTGCTGGCGCTGTTTGAGCGCTGTGAACGCAGGCAAGGATGGTGTCTTCCCGCCACAGCAGCAGCAACAGCTCCGACAGCAGCGTCCACAACACGAAGACCCCGGTGTATGGTGAGAAGAGCCACAGTAACACGCGCCCTGAATGAGCCAGAACTTGAGGTACTCCTCCACGAGGCCAGCCACCACGAAGGCCAGCATCAGCAGGAACACGTAGTAGCCCGCCGTTTTGTCCACCTGAAATCGCATCAACATCTTGGCGAGCTCTGAACCATGCGGCGACGTCGATAGCGACCCGCCGCCACTTCTTCCTGACGAAAGCGACGAGGAATCGTCCGAGTCATCGAAGATCCCGCGCAGCTGCTCTTGAATCGCATCGCGCTGGTCGAAGAAGCAGAGCGCGGCCAGTAGCGGCACCAGCAAGAACTGCGCCACGACGGCCAATGCGCTCACGACGAAGGCGCCACCCAGGAAGCAGAAGAACAGCTGCTCAATCTCTCGGTCGCTGTGTGCACAGGCGTCCATAACCACAGGTTAGAGACTCAGCAGGACATGACAAGCAACAGCCGAGCGAACGCCATGGCGTGGGCGACGTACGTGACGCCGTGGTGCTGCTGCTGGCGGAAGACCCACTTGAAGAAGACCAGAACGGGAAGTGCTAGGATCGCTAGCACTACAACAGTTTCTGCCTGCCCGGCGATCTACAGCGGAAAGGCAAGCAAGAGAGAGTGAACCAATCCATTCGCTCCATTCGCCTCCTACCGACGGGAAAGAGAGTAGTATCGCGGGGCGACGTACAGCCAGCAGAAGCGACGCGAGCAACAGCGATATGACATACTGTCTGCGGCTGTAGCGCTGCAGTCTGGGCAGCAGCAGGAGCGGCATGACTCTCTCCACGCAGTCGGCCTGATACCTTCGGAGCTCGTCGCTGGTTCCGAGATGATGGAGAAGGAGGCGAGTGGCGTAACCCGGAAAGAAAAGAACGCGTAACCCTTTCGGAAATGAACGCGTAACTCACCGAAACTATCGATCAGTCGAACGCTGTGGCACCGGTATGGAATCAGTCGTTCACGATATACCGGTATGACAAACTGCCAAGTTGCATCGTAAACAGAATCAGACACAGGTAGAGAGAACTTCCATTGCAACGGCAACTATGGATGTTCCGACTCAACTGGTGGAAACTGATAGACGTTGCAAGTGCAACACGCATCACGAGAGGTGTTGCCTTCAACGGCAATTGACACGGGTGGACCATCTAATACCAAGCTGCTTTGCATTATCTTCACGTTCTTCATTATAGTCGGTCACTCGTTCACGCCTTGACGACGCAGTCCGAGTCGCTCGACGTGCAAACCTCGCACATCTGCGAGTACAACGAACGTTTGCAGCCGTACTCAGCCTCGGCACAGATGGCGCTGTTCTCGTAGCACGGCGGGTTCAGGGCGGTCAGCGACGCGACCGTGGGCAAGGCCTGCATGACGCCGCCGTCGCTCGTCGTCGAATTGGCCGCGACCAGCTCCTCGTAGGCAGAGACGAGCTTCACGGCCCGCTCGGCGTTGGCCGCACTGTCGCCCGGGTTCTCCCAGAACGCCAGACCTCCCAGCCACGTGACGAGGTCTCCCAGCACCGACACACTCAACTCGATGCCGCCAGCCTCACAGAACTCGTAGTAATCCGCATAGTAGTCGAGGGTGAGCGGGTTGATCATGGAGGTGATGCCCACGACGTCATCCAGCAGGATGTAACCCAGGATCTCGTACGTGAACGAGCAGTTCACTCCATCCGGTTCCACTCCCAACGCGCACATGCCGCCGGCGTATTCCTCACGACACGAGCTGGTCTTATCGTCCCAGAGGTCCTGCGGACAGCTGTTCGGGAAGGAGAACCAGTAGTTGTTCGGGTACGGCGCGATCACCTCGTTGTCTTGCAGCGTGCCGCCGATGCAGAAGCCCAGCTCTGGCTGGCCGTCGGCACCGATGTACTGGTTGCACACATCCGGGAAGCTCCCGTCTTCGTTCGGGTCGCATTGACCGCCATCCATGGCCATGAAGGGGCAGTGCTCGATAGCAAAGTCGTAGTCGTCCGTGGCGTTGGCGTAGTACTCCATCGCGGCCACAGGCTGCACGACCGTCGTCTCGTAGAACACCACGTACTTGACGCTGTTCTTGCGCTCACAGTCGGTCACCACGGATGAGTTGATGCACTCGGCTTGCACGTACTTGAGGGCGCCTTCCACAGCCGCCATGTTCACCGTGTCCAGCACGGCCTGGTACTTCTCCTCGAACGTGTCGTAATACTTGGACACGAACCGCTGGTTGTCCTCGTTCCACTGGGGCATGTCGCCTTGCACGCGAGCCTGCAGCGCCGTCACCTTGGTAAACGAGGTCGAAACAGAAGACGAAGACGAAGAGGAGGAGGAGGCCTCCGACTCAGTGCTGCCGTCCGACTGCTGGTACTGGCCGACGTTGCTGCTGCTGCTGGGCGCCGACGTCACCTGAGAGTCATCTCCGACACTGACGTCGCCTTCATCTCCCGCCGTCGAGGCATCGACGTCGGCATCATCCCCCGCTGAGCTCGCATCGTCACCAACGCTGACGTCGCCGGCATCACCCTCTGTCGAGCTCTCGTTGTCGGCAGTGGTCGTCCCGCTGCTGGCGTCAGCTGTAGACGTAGATCCATACTCTGCATCGTCATCGTCGTCTTGGGTAGCACTGGCGTCGCTAACAGTCGAGCTGGAGGTGGTGGTGCCAGTCGTGCTTGATGTGGTCGTGGTCGTGGCAATCGTGGCCGTTGGGGTGCTGGAACTGCCCGAAGAGTCGGTGAACCCTGACGACGTTTTGCAGATCGTGCCCTTGGCCGCCACCGGCACCGCCAGGTCCGTCGTGATCGCCAGGGCCGCGCACAGCGCCAGACCCACGGAGAACGTCTTCATCGTTTTGAAAATGTATTAAAATACTCGCACGTCGCAGCGTCAACCACGAGCGAGCGTTAGACGAAGCTGGAGGCTTGCGGTCTGGGACGCAAGAGCGAGAGTGAGTGGGCGGCTCATCAAAGCTTGATCTGAGCGTGACTGCCCATGCTCCAACTGGCTTGTGGGCAGCACGTGGTTGTGGATGGTAGAAGATGTGCAGGATTACCAGCACGCCGGGCCTGTGTGCTGTTGCTGCAGCCGTCCGGATGCATGGCTGCCAGCTGGCGGCGTCGTGCCGAGCGGGAAAACCCAGGTCTCTTTTTGGCGGGGCGTGTGGTCAGGGCCGGCCCGCTGTATGACACGGTGGGACTTTCGCCTGGCACGTGTGCGCTCCGGCGGCGACCACCTGGAGCCTGGAAGGCCGCCGCATGTCACGCTCCCGGTCTGAACGCTCCCAGCTGGCTCGTCGTTTCGGGCCAAAGCGCTGGAGATCAGGTCGGATTCTTGTTCCCTCCTCCTGGTTTTCGCGACCGCCGAGCAGCAGAACAGCCATCCGTCAACGAATTAGCCGTCTGGGAAAGCGGAAGAGTGGGTCTGGTATATGTCCAGCACCGCGGCGTCGTTCGCGCGATGCGATAAGGCATAACCCCTGCGTGCAGCATGTTTGGATGGGTGTTGTACTGCTTCGGATAGGAAGTGAGAGGATATATCCTGTGGTATGGCATATATGCCGTCTTTGTGTCTGTTTGTAGTGCAACGTCGACAACACAAGATTGCTCAGCATCTGCCGGGGAATTGCCGAAGTTGGCGCATGCAGCTGGAGCACCAGAAGGGAATGATACTGTGTGGGCGGCGGTCGAATTGAGAGCCACCAAATCTGAGCCGACTGGACGCTACTGTGCACGACTACTTTACCCGCAGTGCTCACCGCTGCCACGGCTCAAGGCATGGCCCATGTAAATGCAAGGACACGAAGGTAAACGCAACTGATCTGCAGCACTGGGGCAGAGCTCGTGTGCCCCGCCCATCGGAAGGTAAGGTTATGCTGGTGTACTCTTGGCGAGGTTCTGGTTCTGGGTCCTGGGATACAAGATGCTGAACGCGGAAAAGCACACGAAGAGAATGAGGTCTGAGTCTGACGAAACTCGGGAGGTCACTGCAGGAAACGTACTGTACACGCGCTATGTTGGAGATATTTGACCTTGAGTCTCTGTGTGTGCAACACCGGCTTGTTCAACACTTACGATAGTTGTCAAATTCGCAGCTCGAAGAA
>MBAC02000173.1:0-10638 GCA_001712635.2 Nothophytophthora sp. Chile5
GTCTTCTTCCTTGGCCGGTCAAAAAAAGACCAGCTGGGTGTGAATCTGACCAATCAATGTCCAGTATTATGTGTCGTTTCGACGATGGATGTTGCTACTATTTTACGCTCAATAGAAATCGATTTATTGGCCAAAATATTGCGAATCACGTTATTTTGACCACAGAAATGGACGTAAAACCGATTTTTTCACCCTATATCTGACTGATTTCGATGAAAAGGGTGTACTTTTTCGTACCCGCCGCCATACGTTGTTGTGTCTTTTCGCGTGGCCAGGACAATAAGCACGTGCTCTGTGCTCTGTAAAAGTGTTCACTTGCCAGAAATAAGTGAAATGTGGCAGGTCATTGCAAAATTTGGTATTGACTTTGCACCCCGAGAGGAGCGCTGGCTTGGATCGCCGAATCGACCAAAACACAACCATCCGCTTTCTTTGTGGATCAATAGGCACCCCGCCAACTCTGTCCAACGTGGACCAGAGGAGATTCAGCAGATTGCTTAGCGATCGCGACTCTGCTGTTGGCGACGACTCCAGGACCGAGCAGTGCTCCGAATGCCACACCCACAGTTCGCCACGGCCACGAAGCAAGCCCTGTCGTCACATGCCACCGTTGCTTCAGGATCATAACCTGCGCAATACCGGCATGTGGCATTGGCGCTTGGGTCGGGGTTTGGATGCTGTTCTGCATTCTTCGAATCGGGTTCGCCAACCAAATTCAATTACGGTTTCCCGTGGAGGCACGACAGCGGTGACCAAATCTGGGATTCGCAAGGACGCAAACCGCAAAGGGCAATCTGGCGTGCTGCAATGCCAGCTCGGGCGCATTCGTGACGGTGGCGGTGGTTCCGCCGTGTTCAGCAATGCGAGTTCCTGTCGTGTCGTCGCCGTGCGTCTTCTATTTTCGTAAATGTGTGTTTGGATGTGAAGCATTTGACAGCAGTTTGGGTCTTCTAGATCTCTCACCCAAAAGCTTTGCCTCACGCCACATTCTGGACATTGAGTGGCTTGGGTCGCTGCGTAACGCTCTGACTTGACGCGTGCACCCGTGACACACTTTCTTCAGGATGTCCTGCTTCGTTTTAACCCAAGTTCGACGCTGGTTTCAGACCGCACGGAATGAGATCCTGTCGAGGATCTTGGCTTGCTCTGACACCAAATCTTGTTGCGCGCGTTTCTGTTGTTGGGTCTTGAAGTGTTGCGGCAAGACGTGTGCACCTCAGAATGTGGACCCGCAATTTGCGGCTGCAACATGAACACTCGATTTAAAGGTGCGAAGTCTCCACAAATTTAGACAAACTACAGGGAGCAAAATGTCACGGCTTGTGAAATATCAGGAGGTTTGTGTCACGGTACCTAGGTTGCACCATAGACGCCCCGCACTCCACAAGAGAGATGGGCGCGGGTGTGGCGGGCGGCACTTGCCGTCCATCAAATCGGACCTCGGACGACCCGTTTTTGCGAGGTCGATGGGTTTTATGCGAAGCACCCGCACCCCCAAACATGGGTTTAGATACCTTGAAGCTGGCGGCGGCTCAAAACCCGGCGGATTTTTGGGAAGAACAAGATCAAAGAAAGTGGGTCAAAAGTGTACGGGACACGTTTTCAGCGTGGGGAAGCAAAGAAAAACACACGCAGATAAAAACGCTCGATGGCCTGGAAAATGTCAGAACTGGGTCAGATCAACTCAGGAGGGCCAAGCCCCCCGAAAATGCAAATGCCTCCATCATGTCAAAGAATCATCGCATTTGGGCTGGAGAGGGTGGATTTAATGCGCTGAAACCGAGCAAGAATATTCATTTGATAGCTGCACGTTTCATTGCGGAAAACAAGGGCCAGAATATCTGTTTTGTCTGCGAAAAAGCGAAAATTGGATCGCTCATCCGACTCCCGTTTGAAATGGCTACACCCTTGTCGCCCAGATGAAGCAATTTACACCGTGAAGTGTCAGGTTCGCTGCCTTTCGACCAGGTTTTGTGGGGGACGAATGCGAAACCGAGAAGAAGTCGTGCAAATGCGATAAGAAACGAACGTTAGTTGCCGCCCCGTCGCTTTAGACCACTCCAGTTGTTGAACAACAACGCGCCTCTTCTGTTGCTCTGGATCCCCTCTCACCTTCCATTTCTTCCCGCTCGGTTCGGTACTGTACCTCCTGTGTGCGTGCCGGAACATGCACCAAAAAAGGAAAGGAAACGCGCAGATGGAGTCGCTTCCTTTCTTCAACCGCGGGCTCTGCGTCTCCCAATCTTTCCGTCATTCAACGTTTCGTTTCGCACCACACAAACGAAACCAGCAAGTTTTGCAAAAGCTTATCCGGATAGAGAGAACGAGTGTCTTCTCCTTTCGCTTAAATCATCCCGCTGCTGACCGTTCCGCCTAAACACCCGCGCGCGATCGAACAACGCGGTTAAAGACCGAAGCGAGTTCTCTCTTTTGCGCGTCCTCACAATTCATTCCTCTGTGTCGAGGAAGCCACCCAAAAACCCACTTGAATCAAGCATGCGGCTGATCCGAGAAGCTCGACGCCTCGAGTGCGAGACCCAGCGGCGCGAGTCGCGGCGCTCGCATGTGCAGAAGTGGCTGGCTGTGGGCCACGCCAACGAGGACCTGGAGGACAAGCGGCAGCAGACGGACAAGCCGCTGTCTCCGCCCGCGCCGAGTCTCAAGAAGGCGCCGTCGGCTCTGTCCCAAAAGTGGAGCACGTACATCGAGGCCATGGGGCTCAAGGACGGGGCCGTGAAGGCGCGACGCGTGCGGTTCCCCGTGGACGCCGCCGCCTTAGGCCAGGAATACGAGCGGCCGGTCTGGTCTGACGACGAGAAGGCGCGTTGTCACTACTCGGCGCAAGAGCTGGACGAGATGGCGACGGTCGCCAAGAAGCTGGTGCATCGCGAGTCGCGCTTCGCCGGCCAGCCCGAAGACACGATCCTGGAGCAAGGCTTCCTCACGCTGCCGGCGCATTCGCACACGCCGTTCTTCCAGAACCGCCGGTTCTACTGTCTACTGCGCGGCCATCGCCTGGCGATGTACAATTCCGCGGCAAATGCGGCCAAGAGCTCGGGCCTTAAGGCGCAGTTCATCGTGCTGCGCGTCCAGGACTGCCAGACGCTGTCCATGCAGAAGAAAGTGGCGCTGTTCGGCGCCACGTTCCCCACGCAGATCGGCCTCATGTTCTACGTGATCAAGGCCAACGGCGAGCGCGTGGTGCTCACGGCCGACAGCAAAGCCTCCAAGCGCAATTGGGTGCACTCGCTCACGCAGCTCACGTATGTGGGCGAGGGCGACTGCACTAGCTTCATGCACACGCCGCCCAGACGGCCGCGTACCAATTCGGCGCCTTCGTGCCACACGGCGAGGGTCGACGTGCTCCCTCCCGTACCCGAAGTGGAGCTGGAAGACACGCGGGAAGACCGGAAGACGGACGGGGTGACGGTCTTTGACCTGAACAAGATGGAGCGGAGGAATAGCTGCACCGCCGTCTGCGGGTAGTGAATTGAGAAGCAGCTTCGACTGAGCAGAGCCAGTAGACACCCCGCCAGTAGTAGGAATTAAGGGGTTGTACATGTACCAAGACCATAGTGTGGCGCGCAGCTAACCAAGAGTCAATCAGACCGCCACGGGGCCAGCGTCGAGCCGCAGGAAGCTCGACGCGGCCGTTTCGTGTCGCCCTCTGCATTTGTTGACCACTATTTGCTGCTCACTATTTTAGTGCTCTGTACGTACACTACTAAAACTTCGTAGTGTACGAATGCGCGTAGTGTTGATCAGATTAGCCAGTGTTGACGGTACCTCCACCGTTGGAAATGGCCCTGAACAGTATTGCATCAGGTCGGTTGGGGCCATGCACCGGCGTCGCCGCAGCTCCAAGAACGCGCAGTCGACGCGCTTCAGCCTGCTGCTGCTGGAGGACGGCGAGTACTTCCTGGATGTACGTGGCAGGCGGCTGCAGCAGCTCCGTCTCAGTCTCTAACGACGCCTCTTCCTGCGCTCTAGCAGGACCACAGCGCGTGTCGCTACTTGGAGCCGACGGCGCAGACGCACCGCAGAGCTCCGGGGAGACTCAAAGTCTGCACGCGCGGGCTGTTCTTCGTGCCGCAGGAGCTGCTGCTGCCCGTGCTGCGGTTCCCCTTCCGTTGCATGACAGCGGAGCCGGTCGCCGAATGCTTTGTCGACGGTTTAAACGCTTTTAAAGACCCGCCGCTCATGTACCTGACGTTCACGACCTCGCTGGTGATCGAGATGCGAGAGCGAGGCATCGACCACCCGTACGTCTGCAAGGACACGACGGCTGGCGTCGTGGTGGACGAGGACGCGCACGCCTCGGGGAGCAGTCGCAGCGGGAGTAGCAACAGTTTAAACGCCGATACTCCGTCGAAATACGTGTTTACTCTGCTGCACTCGACGCTGGAGACCTTCCTGGCCAGTCTCCACGTCATTTACGAGGTGGCCAGCCTGCCGAGACGGATGCTGACCAAGAGGGAGGAGGAGGCGCTCCTGGCGCCCGTACTGGGGCCACGACTGGCGACGGAGTTCGACCCGAGTCTACTGGTGGATTTCCGCGAGAGGCTCCTGCTGGAGGCCGGTCAGCCCGCGGACCGCATCGAGCCACTGCTCAAGTACCCAGGCTGCCTCATGCTGACGGATTCGCGGCTGTACTTCCAGCCAGCGCCGCTGAATAACGTGCTGGACCCCGTGCTTAACTGGGAGTACTCGGCGGTGGATCAGCTCTACAAACGCCGCTACCTGCTGCAGCAAACGGGGCTGGAGATCGCTCTGCGCAACGGCGAGAGCTTCTTCTTCTCCTTCCGGTCCGTTAAAGAGCGTGACGCCTTGTATATGCTCATGGTGCAGCAGCCAGAGCTGCGACGCTGCCAGCGGACGGATCTCCAGCTCATGATGCGCAAGTGGCAGCGCCGGGAGCTCTCCAATTTCGAGTATTTGCTGTTCCTGAACAACGCGTCGGGACGGACACGCAACGATCTGACGCAGTACCCGGTCTTCCCGTGGGTTCTCTGCGACTACCGCAGTGCCGAGCTGGACCTGAGCGACCCGGAAGTGTATCGAGACCTCACGAAACCCATCGGCGCACTTGATGCCGAGCGCTTGGCGTACTTTAGAACGCGGTACGAAGTGATGCCGCGCGGGGAAGAGGCCGAGGGGATGCCTCCGCCGTTCTTGTACGGCACGCACTACTCCACTCCGGGCTACGTGCTGTACTATCTGGTGCGGATGGCGCCGCAGTGCATGCTGTGCTTACAGAGCGGCAAGTTCGACGCGCCGGATCGGCTTTTCCGCAGTATTCAGGTCACGTGGGACGGCTGTGTCTCCAACTACACGGACGTGAAGGAGCTCATTCCCGAGTTCTTCGACTGCGGCTTCCCGGCGGACGAGTGGCTGCGGAACGCCAAGCACCTGGACCTCGGAGCCACGCAGAGCTTCAGTCGGGTGGACGACGTGGAGCTGCCGCCTTGGGCCCATGGAGACGCCAACGAGTTCGTACGGAAGAACCGCGCGGCGCTTGAAAGCAACTTTGTGTCGGAGCGTTTGCACCACTGGATCGACTTGATCTTCGGCTACAAGCAGCAGGGCGACGAAGCCGTGAAAGCGGATAACTGTACGTGGGTTGAACTGCTCCTCTTGGCGGAATGAGGAGGAGGGAGGGCTGACATGCGTGTGCCTTGACAGTATTCTACTATTTATCGTACGAGGGCTCGGTGGATCTGGAGACCATCGACGACCCCGTGCAGAAGGGCTCGTTGGAGTCGCAGATCCAGGAGTTCGGCCAGACGCCCAAGCTGCTGTTCTCCAGTCCGCATCCGTCTCGGAACGAGAACGAAGGCAAGCTCCAAGTGGCGACGCTGGACCTGTTGCCGTCGCCTCGCGTGTACCTCCCTCAGGTCCGCAGGGTCTCGTATCCTCCCGGTGGAGTGTTGAATCTCCGCCATCGAAGGCGGAACGAAGTCGCCATGAGTCAGTTTGCAGCGGAGGATTCCGACTACGAGTCGGAGACAGAAGGAGAAAGCGATGGGGACAGTCAGCGGCGACGAACTCGCCGTGGCTACAGCTTCTTGTGCTTCCAACCGCCTTGGCAGCGCTTCCCCCTCGCTATTGAAGGGCTTTCGGCTCAACTCTGGGGCGCCTCTGGGTCCGGAAAGCCGCTGAAAGCGTGGAAATGGCGCGCGAAGCTGAGAACGAAGTACAGCTTGTCGTCGTCCTGGGTCTGGAAGCAAACCTCGTCTTCTCAGCTGCACAGTGGGGAAATCACGAGCGCGGTGCTGTCTGGAGATGGCTCGACGCTGCTCACGACCTGCAAAGACAGCGCTCTGAAGCGATCGGCGACGGGAAGCGGGGCGGAACTCGGTGAAATCGCCGGCCAATCTGCGTTGTCGTGCTGTGACCTCTCGCCGGACGAGCGTACGGTCTTCGTGGGCTGCTGGGACAACCGCGTGTACATGCATTCGGTGGCTACGGGCCGCGTTTTGGACAAGCTGTTCGCGCATTCGGACGGCATTTCGGCGATCCGCGTGCTGAAAGACCGGCTTTTCACGAGTTCGTGGGATTCCACGGTGAAGCTCTGGCGCTACACGCCGAGTTTCATGGTTGCGTCGCCCATCCGAACGTTCTTAAACTGCGAAGAAGCGGTTTTGTGCCTGGATGTGAGTCGCGACGGGCAGTGGGGAGCTGCGGGCACGCGGAACGGCGTGGTGTATCTCTTTGATCTGAAGGCGGTCGAGTTCCACAGCCAGGTGGACGTGAGTCCGCTGCGGAGAGGCGACGTCTCGTCGATCGCCTTCGCTTCGGACACCAAGTCCTACGTCTGCGTGACGATGGAGAGCGAGTTGCTCCAGTTCAGCCTTCAAGGGGAGCAGCTCTGGCGCATGGACAGCGCGATCGCTGGCCAGATCCGCTGCTTCGACAGCGACGGGGAGTACGCAGTAGGGGGGACCACGACTGGCGAGCTTTTGATCTGGAAACTGCATGAAGAAGCGGGGGAGGAGCTGGTTTACCACATCCCGCAGGCCCACGAGACGATCGTTAGTGCCCTCGCAGTCAGCTCCACGGGGTCCACGATCGTCTCGGGGGACGTGGACGGCTTCGTGAATGTGTGGCAGCTGCGGCAGAGCCCGTTCATGATGAAGAAGCCGCCGACTTCGGCTGGAGAGAGGGAGAGGACGGCGGAGTCGGTGGGGATTCAAACGGTGCGGAGCGAAGAGAAGCCGCCGCGGCACGCGAAGAAGAAGAAGAAGCGGAGAGGAAAGCGGCCGCCAAGGCAGCAGCCAGCGTTCTACGTCCCGGGTCTGGCCAGCCAAGCGGCGGAGGCCCAGTGCTGCATGGAGTTCTAGCGTCCTATAGCGTCCTCCAGCGTCCTCGTACCAACTTTTGTCGGTCCGATGGAAGTACAGTGTCCGATATGTCAATACGGACTGTACCTCTCCTCCTCTGTGATTGGTCGAAATCCTCCTTCGTTCCTTTTCAGCGAATCATCGGTCATGATGGCTATTTCCAGCCAATCACCGGTCCTCATTCTCTCTAATAGCGCCAATCCGAGGCCTAATATCCATTGGCCGCACGCCCGAAGCCCGCAGATCGCAGCCGAAGAAGCCACGGCCCGCCATGGAGGAGTCTCTGTACGACGAGTTCGGCAACTACATCGGGCCGGAGCTGCGCAGCAGCGACGAGGACGCGTCGTCCTCCTCGGAGTCCGAAGAGGAGGCGCCGTCGGACGTCGAGGACGAGCGCAGCGACGGCAGCGACGACCGCTTAGGTGCGTGTTTCCACCCATTTTCCACACGTTTTGATGCTCGTAGAAGCGCTAGAACGCCGCGGAGATCTCTGTTGGATAGTCGAGCGTCTGCTGATGTTGTTCGTGGGGCTTTGAGCGCTGTAGGACGCGACGTGGACGCTCTGGCGCTGCAGGACGCGCATCTGGAAGACGAAAATGCGATTGTACTGCACGAAGACAAGAAGTACTATCCGGATGCCAGCGAAGTGTACGGCGACGCCGAGACGCTGGTGATGGAAGAGGACGCGCAGGCCATCGAGACGCCCATCATTGAGCCGGTGAAGGTCAAGACGTTCTCCGTCCTGGAGCGGAAGGTGCCGCAGACCACGTACTCGACGCAGTTCCTGACGTCGCTCATGGATCATCCGCAGCTCATCCGCCACGTGGCGGTCATCGGCAGTCTCCACCACGGCAAGACGCTGTTCACGGACCTGCTGGTGCAGCAGACGCACGTGGACAAGTGGGACCCGGCGGTGGAGCGGCGATACACGGACACGCGGAAGGACGAGCAGGAGCGCAAGGTCAGCATCAAGAGCGCGCCCGTGTCGCTGGTGCTGCCTTCCTCCCGGGGAAAGCACTACCTGGTGAACCTCCTGGACTGTCCAGGCCACGTGAACTTCTCGGACGAGTCCACGGCGGCGCTACAAGTCGCCGACGGGGCCGCTCTCGTCGTCGACGCCGTCGAAGGCGTCACCATGACCGTAAGTTCGGTGCATTTCGAGCTGTAGAGACCGTTTCTAACCGGTTTTGACGCTTTTACTCGGGTTTGATTGATTCTGTAGACCGAGCGGTTGGTGAAGGCGGCGCTGAAGGCCAACGTGGCGCTGGCGCTGGTGGTGAACAAGGTGGATCGCTTGATCATCGAGCTGAAGCTGCCGCCTGCCGACGCGTACTTCAAGCTGCTGCACACGATCGAAGAGGTGAACGCCATTGTGGACGCCAACACGCCGGCGGATCGGGAGAAGCAGCGCCTGTCGCCGGAGCTGGGCAACGTGTGCTTTGCGTCAGGCCAGCACGGCTGGAGCTTCACGCTGGAGTCGTTCGCCCAGCTGTACGCAGAGACGCATCCGGAGGTCCCGGCGTCGGCTCTGGCGCCACGCCTCTGGGGAGATCGCTACTTCAAGCCGCAGACCCGAACGTTCACGAAGACACCGGTGCGTTTTCTAGAGCCATTGCTGACCTCGGGAGCTGGGACACTAACTAGGTTTGGCTTGTTCTGTTGCTGCTCGGCTAGCCGTATCCAGGAGCGTTGAGGTCGTTCATCCAGTTCATTCTGGAGCCGCTGTACAAAATGTACTCGAAGGTGCTAAATGGCGACCCGAAGGAGCTGTCGACGTCGCTGCGTGCGATGGGGCTGCGGCTGAGGAAGGAGGAGCTGAATCTGAACCCTCGGCCGCTGCTGAAGCTCGTGTTGGGCAAGTTCTTCGGCAATTCGGCGACGGGCTTCGTGGATCTGATCGTGCGGCACGTGCCGTCGCCGCTGGAGACGGCCAAGACGAAGCTGGAGAGCGTGTACACGGGCAATCCCTCGCCGGAGATGAGCGTCGTCCGTGGCATCCTGTCCTGCGACTCGAAGGCGCCCTTGATGGTGAACATCGTGAAGCTCTATTCGTCGCCGGACGGCACGACGTTCAGTGCCTTTGGCCGCGTGTATTCCGGGGAAGTATACGAGAATAAAGACGTGAAGGTCTTGGGCGAAGCCTACAGTGCTGAGGACGACGAAGACATGTGCACCAAGACCATCGAAGGCGTGTGTATCGCTCAGGGGCGATACAAAATCCAAGTGAACCGCATCCCAGCGGGCAATTGGGTGCTGCTGGAAGGTGTCGACGCGTCGATCACCAAGAGCGCCACAATCACGGATGCTGATGAGGATCTGCTGCAGGACGAGGAGGTCGGCATCTTCCGACCCATTCACATTGGATTCGGGACCACAGCGGTGATGAAGCTGGCGGTGGAGCCGTTGAACCCGGCGGAGCTGCCCAAGATGCTCGAAGGGCTGCGGAAGATCAGCAAGAGCTATCCGCTGGTCCGCACCAAGGTGGAAGAGAGCGGAGAACACGTGATCCTGTGCACCGGAGAGCTGGCGGCCGACTGCATCCTGCACGACCTGCGGCGCATGTACTCGGAGATCGAGATCAAGGTGGCGGATCCCGTCGTGGCGTTCTGCGAGACGGTGGCCGAGACGTCGTCCGTCCAGTGAGTCTGCTTGGCGTTGGCTCGGGGAAGGGATTGTGGTGCTAATTGCTGTGTATTGCGCTGCTTTTCAGGTGCTTCGCGGAGACTCCGAACCGGAAGAACAAGCTCACGATGATCTCCGAGCCGTTGGACGCCGGTCTGGCTCAGGATATCGAGTCCGGCGCGATCAACCTCGATGTACGTGAGCCAGAGCCGTGCTTCTGCTGGGTATTATCGACTGGGGCTGACTTGGCTGGCTGGTTGCTTTGCTGTTTGCTGTTTTGCTGAGCAGATGGGCCAGAAGGACGTGGCGAGGTTCTTCCAGAGCAAGTACAAGTGGGATCTGCTGGCGGCTCGCTCGCTGTGGGCTTTCGGGCCGGAGAGCAACGGCCCCAACGTCTTGCTGGACGACACGCTGGCTACCGAAGTGAACAAGACGTCGCTGGGCCTCATCAAGGACAGCATCGTGCAGGGCTTCCAGTGGAGCTGCCGCGAAGGCCCGCTGAGTGACGAGCCGATCCGCAATACGAAGTTCAAGATCTTGGACGCCACGATCGCGTCCGAGCCCATCCATCGCGGCGGCGGCCAAGTGATCCCCACGGCTCGACGCGTGGCCTACTCGGCCTTCCTCACGGCCACGCCCCGCATGCTGGAGCCCATGTACGCGCTGGAGATCCAGT
>MBAC02000184.1:0-10593 GCA_001712635.2 Nothophytophthora sp. Chile5
TTCAAGTCGTCGCGTTCGAACACGAACACTCGCAGTTTCGCCACACAATTGAAGGCGCGGCTCTCCACCATCTCCTCTGCCTGAGCAACGCAGTTCGTCAGACCGTCCCATGCAACAAACACATCCACCGTTCACTTGATAGGAAAGTCCCGCAACTCACGGCCTGCAGCTCAGCGAGGGATCTCACAGATCGACAGGAGAGGCGGCTAAGAGTGGATCGTTATGAACCTCCCCGACAATTCATGGTTTCCAGCCGCCGATTTCGGAGAGCTTGGGGCCTTGCAAACGGAGGCGTCAAGGAAGGATGATACAACCATCAATCCCAAGTGGTTGGGAGCTACCGAACAGGTGACACCACCACGTCCTTAGGCAACCACGTCCTCAGGCGGCCACGCGGCTGTTGTTGATGTTGCTGCGGCAGGCCGACCGGACACGCGGAAGCTCATCCACTTCAGTTAAGCCAGACGCGAGATAAGCGGACAACCGAAGAACCGTGTGAGGCCCCTGACCTGAGAATCGGCCGTTTAATATTTTATGGCATCGTTTGATTAAACTATAAAAAAGGCTGGCGATCACAATACTATTACATAAAATAAACGATTTGCATAATACCAACTTAATATATTTGAAACCAACTCTATGCTGTTGGGACGAAGTCCTCCTGTATAATCATGACACTCTTGTTGAAATCTCACACCCTGAACAAACCAATTCAAATCAAACCAAATCAAATCAAACCAAACCAAATCTGGCTACAAACAAACCAAACCAAAATTATCAGCGAACCAGGTTCGTTTCGGTTTCGTGGTTTGAAGCAATTATCGGATTGGTATTCAAACCATTTTGCGCATTTGGAAACCTCTTTTTGGCGGTGTACTACTGTCATAAAAACAGGAATGTTTGTCACATAAATTTTACATATCCGAGGCGAAAGTTTAATTTTTTCGGAAAACGGTCTCAATAAATTTTTGCTATATGTCATACATATGTCAGCCCCTCAACGAGAAACCGACATAAACAACATTTGAATTTGGTATGAATTTTGCGGAAGCCCTCCGATTTGGAAACCCTTCCAAAATGGATCAGGTTCGGCATAATTCAAGCAAGCCACGATCGCGCGCTCGTTCGTGAAACTTCGTGGAGGAACGAACGGTCTAGCAGTGGCATGTGCGAAGGACGTCGGAGCTCACCACGAACGAGGGAGCCATTACGAGGTCCACGGAGCTCTGTCTGCTTAGCTGCCGAGTTGAGAGCAGGATTCATTCGATGAATGGCGGTGAGTGGGGGATGTAATAAGGTTTTTGCAGCCTTGAATTCGTGCCCAAAATTGTCCCGGGATAAGTGCCCAATTTATATGTCCATATACAAACTTGTTCATTTCTAAGTTCAATGCATCAAAACAAATAGGACAGCCTTCCGGGTTTCCAAAGGCACATTTTGGCCCCCGCTCGACCCCCCGACATAAATTCAGGAATGTTTATCACATACATTTTACATATCCGTTTGTGCTTTCGAGGTTTTCAAAGGCACCCATTGGTAAGAAGTAAAAGAGGGTTATAAAGTAGATACCTACTAAGTAAATTATGGTGTCATGAGTATAATAGGTGACTTCGTCCCCAATAAACGATTTGCATAATACCAACTTAATATATTTGAAAACAACTATATGCTGTTGGGACGAAGTCTTCCATTATAATCATCACACTGTGGTTTTCTTTGTTATAATCTCACACCTTGAACAAACCAAATCTAATCAAACC
Organism: Nothophytophthora sp. Chile5; assembly: GCA_001712635.2. NCBI lineage: Eukaryota > Oomycota > Peronosporomycetes > Peronosporales > Peronosporaceae > Nothophytophthora > Nothophytophthora sp. Chile5. The sequence continues at coordinate 1,761 of MBAC02000184.1, forward strand.
AAATCAAACCAAACCAAATCAAACCGAACCAAACCAAAATTATCAGCGAACCAGGTTCGTTTCGGTTTCGTGGTTTGAAGCCGCAATCGAGGAGGATGATTATTTATTGGTTGTTGCAGTATTTGAACCAATCCGAACCATAGAAAGTAAACCTTACGTTACAAATATATTGAGACTCCAAACCAGTAACTCCAAACATCCACAGCGGTTCGAAACAACGGGCATCCTGAATTCACTGTCAATCCAAAATTATCGGTAAAATTGGTTCGAAATCGGTGTATTTTATTTCCAAGCCGTTATATTGCACTTTTGCTGGTTTTGTCTTTCAAGGTGTGTGATATCTATTTTTTTTACCCCCTTCTTCATTTTACCAATTACTTGGTACACTCCGCGACAGGTTAGATCACCAACCCACATGTTCGCTCGTAACTCCATCAATTCAGCGAATTAGGAGGTGTTTTTTTTTTTATGTATGTGCTCGGTCTGATTGGTTGAAATGCGGTGTTTGTGTTAATGAGCGCAATTTCGGTGTAGCAGGAAAATAAATTTCCGTTGTTGCAGATACGACAGGTTAGATCACCCGACCTGCACATACATAAACCAAGTAGAACATAATGATGGTAAATCAAGATGGAATGATTGGCACGTGTCAACGCCCCCATTCTGCGATGGAGGAGAAGAATCCTCGATTGACGGAACGCGAGCGTGGAAATATCGAAGGTCTGCACCAGGCGCGTGCAGTCGCACGCTTGACGTTGGCAGCACCCACACCGTTCGCCGCATCGTCTCCCCAGTTCCTGTCAAGTTTACCAAGCGCCTGAGACTATCTCCTAAGCTCTAGGACCGCGAGGCTCGCCGCCTTCTCCATGCTGCCTCTGGCGGCGAGCTCTCGGCTACGAAACTGAAGACAGAACTGAACCTTACAGAATCCGTCCGCATCATCCAGCGCACCCTGTCCGGGGTGGATTGGTTGGTGTACACAATTATGGTCAACACGCTGCCATTGAAGGCAGAAGCCATGGTTCGTCGCAAGGCGTGGGCGAAGGCAATGCTGTTGCGGAAGGACGCCGGGTCCATCTGGGACTCCATCATCTTCTCAGATGAGAAGAAGTGGAATCTCGATGGACCCGACGGCTTTCAGCACTATTGGCGGGACCTGCGACTGCCTGCACGGCAAACCAAGCGGCGACAAGCTGGCGGTGGATCAGTCATGGTATGGGCTGCTTTTAGCGCCTGCGGGAAATCGCCTCTGGTGGTGCTGACAGGGAGGCAGAATTCGGACGACTACGTCTACACCGTCTCCGAATATCTCCTCCCTTTTGCCCACTTCAACTATGATTTAGTTTTAATCTATCAGCAGGACAACGCAAGCATCCACAAGTCCAAGCGCACAATGGAGTTTTTCAGCGAGCAGGACATGCACTTGTTGGATTAGCCGTTCAAATCACCCGACCTATACACCATAAAGAATATGTGGTCAAGTATGAGCAGGCGAGTATATGCTAATGGAAAATAATTCGACTTCATGCCTGTATTAGCAGCGCTCTTCCGCGCATGGGATGACAACCTACATGCCATCTTACTGTCGCTAATAGCGTCAATGCCTTGGCGTTGCGTGAAAGTGATTGATAAGAAGGGCAATAAAACGCACTACTAATTTACCTTCATTCTGTTCTACTTGTTTTTTGTATGTGCAGGTCGGGTGATCTAACCTGTCGTACCTGCAAAAACGGGAAATTGCTTTCCAGCTACACCGAAATTTGCGAAATTGCGCTCGTTAACACAAACACCACATTTCAATCAATCAAACCGAGCACATACATAAAAAAAAAAAAAAACCCTGCTAATTCGCTGAATTGATGGAGTTATGGGCGAACATGTGGGTTGGTGATCTAACCTGTCGCGGAGTGTACAAGTTAGGTATGACTTGTTCGGTTTAACATTATTACTCATGTTCTAGGGGAAAATAAACACAACAATACGCTGTTCACAATCATTGAAGTAGATCCAAAAATAGAGCCCACAATTTTCCTGTTGACGCAACTATAACAATCTCTTTTATGAATCCTCCCATCAATAATCCGGGGACACGATTTAGGAAAGCAGAAACAGCACAATTTCGCTGGCACGGAATTGTGGTACTCCGTTTATTGTGATTACCGGCCAGTTTGTCAAATTCGATTGTAAATAAGGCGATTGAGAGTCTAAATTAGAGTGTGCAACCTTGTTGACGTATATATAATTAGCAGCCAACCCTGATTAAGAAGTATGCCTCTTTTACAAACTAAACATCATTGCAGCTTATTTAGCTTCGTCTGACCGATTTAGTTACAAATTAGCCTGAATGCCGACTTGAAAGCGGGCATTCCGAGTCCTCAAGCGTATATAATTACCACTGCTATCACAATCACGGATGACCAGGAAGAATTGGTGAGAGATTTGTTCTCCTACGCTTTTATCTTGTGGTCTGTCATCTCTGAACCATCTTTAACAAATTTAGCCTCTCCGATTTGAATTACAGACATCACATCATAAATCTTAAATAGGGCCATGTTCGGTCGGACAAAATGGCTGCCGATCACAATAGAGGTAAATCTCTACATTTTGGCTTATAATGGGGCTTATAAAACGGTCGATGATATCCGGACGTCATCTATGTTAGCATGCTCGGGAATGGGTTGTCAGCTGTCATAAACGCACTTACTTGTCCAACGACTCCTCCAATCGCCGCCTTTATGTCGTGTTCGTTCTATTTGTTTCCGTGCAGTCCAATGTGGGCGTAAAGAGGTGGTCTGCTATCTAATTCAGCATCATTCGTTCCAACACGCCAACACTGTAGATCTAACATGCTACAACGTCCCTGCGCGTGGCTTGTCTCGGCAGTGGCCACTGCATCCAGGCCCACGACTCTCACTTTCGGCTCGCGTCGCTGCAAGTCGGCAACTGAGTGTTCCCTCTCACAATTAGTATTTGGCCGCCTAATCGGTCTAACAGGTCATTTGGTGATCGCTGATGATCAGCTAATTACCATACTTTGATACGAACCGTTTTCACCCAATCAAAATGCGTACATCTGAATATTATGAGCCAATGGAAAAGCGCTTCGGTGCGCGAAATGTTCCCTAAGCTGGCAAGGTTGTAACAATGTCCGTCTTTTCATATTTTTCCGAGCTGCAACCAACCTGAAACCGCGTTTGGTCGAGAATTGTTCCGCGCTAGGTTGCCCGCCGGACTTCTACTTAAATATAATGACGTTTTTGGAGTGACGGACGCTGTACTACGCAGTACCGTGCTTCTGACACCTTACCAGCGGGCTTATGTGGGATCTGAGGAACTTTGCACAACTTCATTAATGGCAACGACAGGTTAGGGCATTTTGATGTTTTGAATGCAACATTTCGTTTGCATCAAAGCTTTTGAGAAAATGCCAAGTACTGAAATTTCTCTGTAATATGGTTCATGGCCATTAAAATCAAGGTCTGCAAGGCTTTATATCAGATTGCATCAGCGAACACGATAAGCGACATCGATGGAGTTAACGAATTAAGATGTAAAAGACAGGATTAATACTTGCTGCGTTTGCTGGAGGGTCAAAGGTGGAATTTACGAATAAGATATAAAGGACAAGATTACGGCTGAACTCGATTAGTGAAAGGAGAGAGGTGGGGGTTACGAATTAAACTGTATAATGCAGGATTAAGCTTTTATATTAATGCTGGGGACAGAGTGGCGGTTACGACTTGTATTGAATAATAAATCTTTAACCAGCATGGGCGGTTGTAACAAGGTCGCAGCCATCGTGCGGTTGGGAGGCAGGCTTCGGCTGCTCCGACCAGGCATCACGTCCACGCAGCTGCACTGGCGCCAACAGAACCATCAGGATCTCGAGCCTGGCAAGTCGGCGAGTCCTCGCTGCGCAATCTTCGTGTGGGCAGGATCAATGCTTGAACAAAAATAATTATAGTAAAATAACTACAGTAGTATATTGACGGAACAACGAATTATTGGAAAGCCGAGTATCCCGTACAATATGAGATTGTTCCAGCAACAATTATTCTGACTTTTTACAACACGGTAAACGAGAAAACCAAGCAAGATTGTTGCTCGTGAAGGTCAGCATCAAACGACTGCCTCTGGGTTGTCGTCCTGATATATTTTACCAATCCGCTCATTCTTCCATTTGACAAGCAAGTGTCATGTCCAGCTCCTGCGTCATCTCGACCTTTTTCTTCACGAACTGTGATAACTGTCTCTTCTACTGCTAGCAGAGAGGGAAAATTCGCAAGCAAGCCTCGGGAACGGTTGTCCTAACCTCGTCAGCCACCTCGCGACAAAAATTCCGGGATACCTCGATACCTATCAAACGAACCAACAGTACTGAAGTCAGACGCTGGAAGCTCATGGCTTCATCGACTAGAGCATGATGGGGATATTCAAGTGGATGAAGTGGCTCATTGCTCGGAACCATGCGCTGGTCAAGGTGAACGATCCCTTGTCTCACGGTCTGATTTATATATATATATATATATCGTCTCGTCGACGGTGCTGCTGCGCTACATGCGGTGTTTCAACAAAGATGGGAAAACAAATTTCGGCAAGCATAGGTGAGGCATTTGGTTTCATGTTTGATGGATGGTCCTGCGGTACATCCCACTTCGTCGTTATATACGCTGTTATCGCTCAAGATAAATCCCTTTAGCCAGTACCGCTCACGCTCTCTCCTGCGGAGTACGAAAATTCGGCCGACGCACATATTGAGATGATCCATGCCGTCCTGGATCTCTACAAAAAGGACAGCACCATGCTCATGTCCCTAATCGCAGACAACTGTGCTATCAGTCAGGCGAATGCAACTCGGTTGGTGGTTCCTCTAATCAGATGCGCGAGCCACCGCTTAAACTTTGTGGTATGCCGCTACCTGAGTGCCTTCTAATAACTCATCGATCAAGTTCAAGCCTTCTCCATCCTTCTTCGTTTCCCTAACAATGTTGTATAACTTGCCCGACGCACACGCTTGAAGACGCTCAAAGAAAACACATACCAGTGGTCGTCAACGTTCAAGATTCTCGTCCGCAATGTTAAGATATGCTTCCATGCCATAGCACTCACCGCCAAATTGTCCAGCTCGTCACAAAGCTCTAAGACCTGGACAGCATATGCGTCAAGCTTCAAGCGGAGGATCGCAACCCGGCCAATATTCGCCTTCTCTTCGATGATGTCATGGCAAATGCCCAATTAACGTGGAACATCTCAACCATCGGTCAAGAATGTCTACTCCCCAGTATTTGATAGCGCCGTCGTCAAGTAATAGTCGGACCAACCCCTGTCGAGCGCCGAAGAGGAGGCCGTTATCCGCTTTGACATAAAGCTCCTATTCAAATCGAAGCGCCAGAGAAGGTATGATTCGCGAGTGCAACACTGCGAAAGGCTAAACAAATACGCTGCGCTATCAGCACCAAGTATATGGACCTCCTTAAGATGATCCCACCCATCAGCAATTGGTGTGAGCGATTTTTTTCTCAGTGCATGTTGATACTGATTCCTCTCAGGTCAAACTTGCTGCCCGCCAACTTCGAAATGATCGCCTTCCTGTGTGCAAACCGAGAACTATTGGACTTAAACTCGCTCCTGAGTTGTGAAGAAGGACAACACGTCAAAAAAGCTCGCAGTCAAGAGTCATGTCTTAGATTGTGTTATTTAGGTTGATACCTGCTCAATTTAATTTTAAACAGGAGTTGACTCCAATCATATATTAGAGGAAATACATATAACGAGGAAAAGCCATATCCGCTGGTGGATTGTCTTGTGCTGTAGCCAGCGCAATTTGACTGGCGAGAGACCCGTTCGAAGACCAAAGTCCTGGTGACGTTCACCAGCTTCTTGACGAGTGTGGGACTCGAACTCCTGCGTATCAGATCGGTAAGGTCGTTCCGAAGCCGCTACACCATTCAGACTCCAAAAAAAAAAAAGAAACATCTGCAATATTTATTATTTTCGGCATGTGTATTGCAGTGACGTATTATGGCTTTTTCAAAATCCAATTCAACGCTTATTTCATTTTCCGAGCACTGGGCAGGATCCAGGAACTTGCAGCTGCTGGATCGCAGCCTGTCGCCAGCGCGACGTCACAGCGTCACAGCGTCACGTCTTGTCATGCGGCGCACGTGCAATCAAATCACAGGAGTTGCTACACCTCACAGGTACGGATCATATTCTCTTCTGTTCGATTAGGATGGAACGAGACAGCCCTATTGAGCACAGGACTTACCGGTTCTCTCTGCGGCGCGCCCAGATAGGCACCTCAGCACTGCTGGACCAGCAATTGCATTGCCGTACGATGGTGTCAACACTACGGTACGTGATAGTATACACGCGAGCTACGCCCCGCAAAGCTGTCGAAGCGGCGCTGGCTTGGAAAGTCTGCCGCGTCTCACTTGTTCACAGGCGTCTTTCGGAGAAGCGAGAGCACGCCTCAATTGGCCGTTGGGGCCTGTCACAAATGGTTTCACCGTTCCAACGGTCTTCACAGCGTCGGTTGAGTGGCTGCAGGCTCCCTAGCAGGCTCCATATCCACAAGACAGTAGTTCGAAGAGGCAGTAAAAGCGACGTGCCATGAATAGAGAGTGCTGTTTTGTTTGGTGCAACTGTGTCCAAACCAAAGGGATCGATCTGCTTCGAATGACGAGAGGACAATGGACATTATTTCGGGATACAAACTGAGGCAAGAAAAGAACTGGTGAAAGCTGGACTCTGACAGGCTAACCCTAGAGGAGTGGAGGGTGGGTTTCGAGCGTGCTGAGGATGCCGATATCCCTCTGGGGCTGGCAGATCGACGACGGTGATGTTCGTCTGGCGTGTGAACTCGAGCGACCTTGCCAGGCAAAACCGTAATGAATGCTATCAATATCGGCTACCCCGGTTTGTGCTTCGGCAGAAAATCTGTGCGACGGTTTCGTCTCTGAAGAAGTTTTTCTGGTTTCCGTCAATCGCTGTTGACCGGTAACTGGGTAAACTTCATCGCTTCAAGAATGCCACACATCTTCAAACCAATCAAAGTGCAATATAACGGCTTGGAAATAAAATACACCGATTTAGAACCAATTTTACCGATCATTTTTGGATTGACAGTGAATTCAGGATGCCCGTTGTTTCGAACCGCAGTGGAATTTTGAAGTCTCAGTATATTTGTGACGTATGGTTTGCTATCTGGGGTTCGGATTGGTTCAAATTCTGCAACAAATAATAATTAATCATCCTCTTTGAAAGCTCGCATGAAAGCACACTTTTTATTAAAAGGGTGACTTTGGTTGAACTTTTTGATACAGCTTATCGATTGGATAAAGCTACACATGCCGTCAAGCGACTTTTCGTTTGGACCAAAATAACCTGTATTAACCGAAAGCGTAGCAGATTGGCATTTTTGGTTTGAACCTCTTGTCTGATTTGCAAGTTACGACCATTGGTTTGGTTACCAATCCGATAATTTCTTCAAACCACAAAACCGAAACGAACCTGGTTCGCTGATAATTTTGGTTTGGTTCGGTTTGATTTGGTTTGTTCAAGGTGTGAGAGCATGCATCCATTCCCACTTCCCTTGGTGCGCTGCATTGAATATTGGTTGCTCCCCGTGGCAACAAGCGGTGCTTGAGGAAATGGAAATGGAGCGTGAAACGCTCGCGAATATTTTTAGATTTTGAAAGCCATAACCGCTCAGAATATCCAAAACGCCAGGACAGAAAATAAGATTGTACAATACAACTAACATGTATTTGGACCTCCTCGGCGCAAAATAGATATCCGCCCCAGTTTCCGGTTCGTTGTGGGATGTCGGTCGCATCCTCACCATAGCCTGCGCTATTACGTTGCGATTCCCAGCCGCGTCTAATAATGCTTGTGCATGCGTGTGGTTTCCATCCATGCTCCTGGTCAAACCACTTTCTCTTTTGCTTCCTTCCATCGGCAGCCCTCAACACGCCGCTCTCACTTCCCAGCTCTCGAGGCAAGAGATGGCTATCAAACCGCACATCCCGATCTCTCGCCAAGGCATACCTGGCGACGGTATGCTTCCCACCAGCACGTCTTCTCGACACTTGTACGAGCTGCAAGTGAAGACCACCAACTACGAGGCCATGATGAAGCGCTTCCAGCTGCGCAAGGTGCCGAAATCACGGGAGTCTCGGATTTCCACACCCCGGGCCCGGCGCCTCGTCATTGACAAGGCGATTGGCAGCGCCAAGAGACAGAGTCGCCCGCCGCCCGCACGATTCTCACTGAGGCGAACGATGCGCTCGATAACGCGCTGGAAGACGTGGCGTTGGGTATTGCAGTCGCTGGCGTCGCCCATCCTGCCGAGCAGTTGGGTTGCCACACTCCAGGGGATCGTCATGCTCTGCACCTGCCACTTCCAGCTTTTCTATCTGCCGTTCGCCCCCAGCTACTATCCGGATGGATCAACAGGCACCACAGCCATCAACATCACCCTGGAGCTCGTGTTCCTCCTGAATCTCCTCTTGAACTTCAACACGGCCTTCATGCGTCAAAACGGGCTGGTGACGTCGCGGAGGCTTATCGCGCGCAACTACTTGAATCGATGGTTCCTGCTCGATCTGCTGTCGGCCATCCCGTTGAACGGACTCCAGTATCTGGTCACAACAGGCGCCACCCGCATCATCATTCAGCAAGAGACAGCGCTCATGACGCTGCGTCTGCTGAAGATCACGTTCATCGAGCGAGGCGTTCTGCTCAGTCGCGTGGTGCGCATTGGCAAACACCTGATCGTGTGGTTCCGCTACTCGCGTTACTCGCACTTGCTGGGGATTGCACAGCTCCTGTG
>MBAC02000194.1:0-23630 GCA_001712635.2 Nothophytophthora sp. Chile5
CTCCCACGAATGGCTTCGTGACGCTGGGCGGGTACGATCTCTCTAAGCAGCGTGACAAGGCTCGAACGGTGGTTGGCTACTGTCCCCAGTTTGATTCGCTGCACGATTTGCTGACTGTGGAGGAGCAACTGGAGCTGTACGCTCGACTCAAGGGAATCCCCAGCAAGCATGTTAAGGATGCAGTGGACCAGAAGATCCAGGAAGTGGGGCTCACAGAGTACCGCACGAAGCTGACGCGTGGCTTAAGCGGAGGCAACAAGCGGAAACTCTCGACTGCCATCGCGTTGATGGGCTCTCCTCGCATCATCTTCCTGGACGAGCCTTCGACGGGCGTGGATCCGAGCTCACGCCGTAAGATGTGGGATGTCATCGCCAGTGTCTGCGCCTCAAAGGAGTCGTGCGTGGTTCTTACCACCCACAGCATGGAAGAGTGTGAAGCGTTGTGCACGCGCGTGGGAATCCTGGTGGATGGCATGCTCAAGTGCTTGGGCAGTGTCGAGCATTTGAAGCAGAAGTTCGGCCGAGGCTACATTGTCGAGGTGAAATTGCGGGAACCGAGCTCACCTACTGTCGCGAGATTGCAGTTGGAGGTGTACCGTGTGCTGGGTACCAACAGTGCTCGCATCTCTTCCGACCATGTTATGAGCCTGTGCTCGTCTCTTGGGGTACCCAGCCGCGCGCAAGAGATTATGAACGGCGAGGGCAACGGCGCCATGCTTCACAGCTATCTGGAGACGTCGGGCGTGATCCCGATCGACGTCTTTTGCTCATGGTGGCACTCTGAGAGTATGGGTGCGACGCTGCGCCAGTTCTTCCAGACCAGATTCGCAGGCAGCCAACTCATTGAGCACCAGGGCGATCACTTCCGCTTCCAGGTACCGAAGCAGTCTTTGCGGCCGTTTGCGATCTTTGGACTGCTGGAGGAGAACAAGGAGCAGCTTCAAGTGAGTGAGTACGGCGTCAGCGAGACGTCACTCGAGCACATCTTCAACACGATGGCCGCACAGCAAGGCGAAGAGCGGCTGATGGGCAGTGGCAGATACGAAGGCGGGTGGTAAGGCGACGATGCTGATGGATGTGGGTCAAGGGTGCGTCACCGTTTCTTCGTGATGTATAATAGATTTCCGGAACACAAGAAGCTGACATGAAGCGGGTGACGTTAGAAGCATTGACACAGTTGAATGACCCTCAATTGTCGAGCATTGCATGGCATTCAAAGCCACATTTAACACCATTTTCATGATGATAACAGCCGGTACGGTGGGTTTCTCCTATTCCTCGTCCTGCGTCTGGCTTTGGATCTGGTTGGCGATGGGGGCCATCGACTTGACGAGGTCGACCATCATGGCCTGCTGCTGCTGGATCGTGGCCAGTAGCTGTGTGTGCTGCGTCTGTCGCGCGTTCATCTGCTCGCGGTGCAGCGTCTCGAGCTGCTTCACCTGCTCTTCCGCATGGCGCTTCTGGGCCGACAGCTCCCGTTCCATCTTGCGCTCCATCAACTCCAGACGGCGTTGGGCTATGCGTTCTCGAACTGCTGCTGACTCTGATGCGGCTGATTCTGCTGCTTCTGGCAAAGTGTCTGCACATAGTCGCGCGGTCGAAGTCCGTGCTGAGGCTGGAGCGTCTCTGTTCTCTTGCGACTTCCGCCGGAAAGCGGTGAGCTTGGCCTGCACCTCCCTGATCAACGTGCGCTTCCGCGCGTACTCCTCGGCGGTGCCAGCCTTGCGTAACGCAGTCGCCTTATCCGCACGCTCCTGCTCTAGCAGCAGATTCAAACGCGCTTGACACGCACCCGCCGTCTTCTCCAAGCGGAAGGCGCTCTGTCCACGCAGCTTGGCGGCCACTTGGTGCCAGCCGTCCATGACGTACGGGAACTCCCACGGCTTGGTGGCCAGCACTTGTGTGAGCAGCAAGATGTCGTCCACCGACACAAAGTGCTTCCGACTGCTGCCAGCCTTCGCGGTCGCACGTTTCTTCCGGGTCGGCGGCGCCACCTCGTCCTCCGTAGCAGCACGCCGCTTGCCCGACGTCGAACTCGCCGTATCTTCGTTTTCCACGACTGCATCTCCGTCTATCGGTCGCGTTGGCGCCGTCTGCTTCTCTCGAGCCGGAGCAGCAGTGGCGTTCGCCCTCTCGAGCTGCGAGCGATGCAGTCCATGACGCTTCTTGAAGCGATGCACCCACGCCGCCGACACAGACTCGTCGCTGCCTCGCGTGCTCTTGAGGATCTCGTTGGCCTTGGCCCACAGCTCGGCATCCCGCAGCACTGGAGCGTTGCCGCCCCGAGTTCCGACAGCGCTTTCGGAGCGCACCGGTCGGTTCTGGATGAACGCGAAGAGCTCCTGCTCCATCTCCGGGTAGCGACCCTTCTGCACGCGCTTGGCGTCCGGCGCGCACGTCGGCTCGAATGTCGTGTTCAGGATCCGGCTTATCGTGGAGCGCCCGACCCTCACCCCGAACTCGTCCTTGATCCAGCGGCAGAGGTCGTCCTGGCTGAGCGCGGGGCTCTCTCGATGGTGCGCCTTGACGGCCCCCTTCTGCGCGAACGACAGGTGCGCTCTAGCCATCTGCATTGTGGGGTAGTGGCGACAAAGCTCTGCGATACTCACTTCGGTATTTGTGCTCTCTAGTCCGTTAACTGGGCTCTGCCCGCTTTTCACTTGCTTTTTGTAAGAAAAGGTTTTGGCCAACGATTCTCACGCCTTAAACTGTACGTGTTCTTTAACCGTGCGTTATGGAATCTGTAGCCGCCAATATGCATGACCAGCAAGGTCCAAGGCAGCTAAAGGTCCCTCGCCTGGCTCTGATTGTTCGTGGGGGCCACGGACTTGATGAGGTCGAGCATCATGGCCTGCTGCTGCTGGATCGTGGCCAGTAGCTGCGCGTGTTGCGTCTGCTGCGCTTCCAGTTGCGTCCGTTGCAGCCTCTCCAGCTGTCGGACCTGCTCGTCTGCGTGACGTCGCTGCTCGGCCATCTCCCGCTCCATCTTGCGCTCCAACATCTCCAGCCGGCGCTGGCCATCGACGTCTCCTGCTCCCGTCGCTTCCGCCGCTGCAGCAGCCGCCGCGGCTTCTCCAACCTTAGCAACAGCAGCATCGTGCTGTGTGACCACCGATGGAGCCACGACGTCGCCTCGCCTCTTGCGCATGTCCTCCATGAGCTCGTGATACGCCGTCAGTTTGCTCTGCACCTCCTGCAGCAGCTCGTGCTTGCGTGTATACTCCTCCGCAGTGCCAGACTTGCGTAAGGCTGCTTCGTTGCCCGCCCGCAAGTGGTCCAGTAGCAGCGTCACTCGTGCCTGACAGGCGCCAGCCGTCTTCTCCAGGCGGAAGGCGCTCTGTGCCCGTAACTGAGCCGCCACCTGCTGCCAGCCGTCCATAGCGTGCGGGAACGCCCACGGTTTAGACAGCAGCACTTGAGACAGTAGCACGATGTCGTCCGCCGACACGAACTGCTTCCGGTTGCCGCCTGCCTTCGCGGTAGAAGCTTCGGTTGTCAGTTTTTTCCTCGGAGGCGGCACCACCTCATCGTCCGCTTTCCTGGCACTTCCCGGAGAGCTCCGCTTCCCCTGTGCTGTTGGCTGGACAGCCACTGCACCACCGCTCTCTTTAGCTGTCGGTACAGCCACCGTAGCCGTCGTCGTCTCCCCACCGGCACCACCCACTACAGGCGCTTGCTCGGGATTTGGCGCAGCTATAGCAGTCACTACCGGCTCGTTAGCGACTGCAGTCCCATCGCTACCAACACCAGTCTGTAGCTTGAGCACCCGCTGCGAGCGGTGCAGTCCGTGGCGCTTCTTGAAGCGCTGGACCCAACCCACCGACACGGACTGGTCACTACCCCGCGTGGTCTTGAGGATCTCATTGGCCTTTGCCCACAGTACAGCCTCACTCAGCACCGGCAGGTCGTCAGTGATCGGCTGCTCGCCGTCACGGCGACCAGGCGCCGCTGTGGCCACGATGAATGCGTAGAGCTCGCGCTCCATCTCCGGGTAGCGGCCACTCTGGTTGCGCTTGGCCGTGGGGTTGGCGCAGGCTTCCTCGGGCATGCTGGCGATCTTGCCGATGGTGGAGCGACCCACCCACTTGCCGAAACGCGCGTGCGCCCACTCGCGCAGCTGCTCCTGCGTCATGTCCGGCCGCTCGCGATGGCATGCGCGCAGCTGGTTCTTCTCCTGGATCGTCAGGTGGTGGCGAGCCGTAGCCATGTTGATGCGGCTCTTACGCTCTTGTGTTGGGCTTCTTCGCCGGCTTTGGGAGAAAGTGCGAGTGGAGAGGCGGTGCTCTTGTGCTCTTACCTAATGTTGCGGGAAGCAAAGACAGGTGGAGAGCAACATACAGTTGGGTGGCTGGAGTGCTCTTGTGCGCGTATGTTGCAGTAAGCGACATGGCTCTAAAGGTGAGGGATGACGCATGCAGTGGCAGGTTTCTTCCCAGCTGCTGAGGCACGGTTCGTTTCAAAAACCTGCTGTTTACATGTGATACCATCTCGTCAATCGCAAATAGTAGCAGATTTGGTCTTGAAGCTGAAGAGGCACCAACAGGTGGTCATCGGATCCCCTCGAGATGGCCGCGTCTGCAGCCTTCCCAAGCATTTAACTCCCTCTGCACGAACGGCCACCACCAACCACCGCAATGAGTGATACGATTCCCGCTATCGCGAGCTGTGGGGGTGCTCTGGGTCCGTCGCTACGCGTCCAACATGTCGCCACCTTTCTGACCGAGTTTAACCGCTTTGAGCGCGTGTTTCGACGCCGTAAGGCACGGTTCCAGCACCGAGGAAACACCTTCTCGAAGCGCATGCTCTACCTGAGCGACGACAAGCTCTGGGAGGTCTTCAGAAATGGTGCATCTTCTCGAATCCAGCGAAAGAAACTGGTCTTTGAGTGGTGCACACCATTCCCGAGACTCCACGAAGCGTGCGTTAATGGCGACCGCGCGATGGTTCGAGCGCTCCTCGCGACGCCAAAGGCTTGCACCTTGTCACGAGATTCCTGTGGTCGGATCCCGCTTCATCATGCAGTTGTTAACGGGCACTTGAAGCTCGTAAAGCTGCTCTTAAACCGTCGTGATGCGAAGATCCAGGCATATTGCCGCGACAACTCGCAGCGAACGCCACTCCACTATGTGCTGCAGAAAATGGAGATTATAACGCGTCACCATCGTTGTTTCAGTGAGCAGCAGCGCCTAATGACGACGGAAATGCGGGTGGGATGCAAGCGCTACCGTCGATTGTGGGACTTGGCGGACCGAATGCTGGGCTTCTTCGACCGGGAAATGCTCCAAAGCGGATCATCGATCAAAAGCGCAGGCGGCGAAAGCATTCGAGAGCTCGATTTACGCTGTCGTGGTGATTTCTGGGATGCGAGTCGCTCTGGGGACCTGGAACGGCTGGAAACCCTCGTACAACGCTACGGCTGCTCGATGAAAGACTGGGAATTGCGTGAACTCAAGTGGACACTACTGCACGAAGCCAGCGAGAATCGACACCTACGGATCGTGTATTTCTTAGTATCGACGCTGAAAATTTCGAATTTGACTCAAGATGCTTCCGGCTGTACGGCACTACATTGCGCTGCTCGACGAGGTTGCTTAGACGTTTGTCAACTTCTTCTGGGTCGAATGTCATTAGAAGGAGGTGGACAAGTATACAGCGATGAAGCCGAAGCGGAAGAGATGGCGTGTTGTCAAGATGTACGAGGACGAACGGCTCTTCACTGGAGTCTGTTAGGCGCTGAGCAGGATGAGGTTGCCATGTTCTTGGCTAAATCGTACCCTTCGACACTGCAGATTCATGACGAAGACGGCGTCACGCCACTGCATTTGGCTATTCAGAGGGGAGATCTGGAACTCGTGCGTCAGTTCGTCGACCTTGGAGCTAATGTGGAAAATCCCGTCTCAGCAACCGTTGTAGGTGGTTCGGATCGACCTAAAGCGTCTTGGGCGCCGTGTGGATTAGTGTTCCAACGTCATGGACGGTCGAAAATCGATATTGCGGTTGTTCCAGCGGCTGATGTAACCTCGCCGAGTGACTGCGAGCCTCGTGGGGTTTATAGAGAGGCTGCTCCTCGATGGGAGAACGTCCAACATCCCGTTGAGACGTTGTGGTATTGGGCACAACGATCCAAGGCCTCACACACCAGAAGCCAGGTGCTTTCAGCGTCCGTGGCGCGACCCAACGGACGGCCTAGTAATGACCTTGATAAGGAGGAAGCGCTAGGGTGTGGAAAATATGGCGGGGTCTGTGATCGATGCAGCGTGAAGCCGCCACTTGCCACGGGGGAAACGTCTCAGTCTCCTCTCGTGATGTCGCCTCTCCTACTGGCACTACGTTTATGTGTACTGACACGTCATCCAGCCTCGCTATTGAGCTGTCGACTGGCAATTGTCGAGTTTTTACTGATGAGCGGCGCAGATCCCGATGGAATGAACGGCAATGACGGCGTTGCCGACAAACGTGGACTTGAGTTAGTACCTCCTCGATCACCACTGGCAGAGGCGCTTCGTGGCTCCATCAACTGCCCGCAACTCCTGCCGATGCTGTTACTACACGGCGCGAAACAGATCAGCCTTCTCGAGATTTGGCGATGTTGTTCCTCAGTGTCTGCGACTGACACTGCAGCAATGGAGACGACGCTGCGTCACCTACTGGAGCTGGAGGACGTGGTGAACGACGGGGAATTTCCGGCTCTGCTGTTTTACCACAAGTACTTTCGTGTTTTCCTCGACTTTATCACGAAAATGGAGACGTTGAGCGCCCAGGACGCAGCTGGTCAAGGCCATTGGCCGAGGATCTTGCCAGGGAAAGGCATTCACGAGAGCTTGGCTTTGAGGTCGAGATCAAGAATGAAGGTCACCCGAGGGACACATGTCGAGCTTGATCACTTGAAGTTCCTGTCCGAATTGCTCCAATCTGGCCAGGATGGCGCTGTTGAAGTGGTCGGCGCTGGTGCCTGGATCCTTTTCGAGTACGTCGTGGATCGGTATCTCGATCAGTGGGCCTCTCCCTCCGCTCCCAGTGTGGCTGAGCGACGGAAGATGACGGCTACAACGCTCGATGAGCGTGAACAAGTCCTCCTGCTCTGTTTCCGCCAACTACTTGCCCATATCAAGCAAGAGGGAGGCCATAAGGAGACCGCAAACTCGAAGTTGACGGTTTGGTTGGGTCAAGCGATCGTACTCGGTTGTTTCCAGTGCGCCTTGGTGCTCTTGGAGACGCAAGTTCGATGGGGTTATGGCCGTCCATTGTTGGACGTTGTACTTGCTCATTATACTACTGCAAGAGCTCGTCGAAGCAACCGCGAAGATCGAGAACTGCGCTACCATCACGAGTTCCTAAGTATATGTGTCGAGCAGCTGCTGACTCCAGTCTCGCAGCAAGAGCAAGCGTCTCGATCCCCGGTCAACGTGGTCGTCTCCCTGCGCTCCGTGCTGTATTTGTGTGCCTACAATCTCCCCTTCCCGCTTGTAGAACGCTGTCTAAGCCTCGTCCTCCCGGCTAATTCAAGCGATGGCTCTGAACCAGATCAGCTGCGGGTGGACGGGAAGACGTTGGAGCAGTGGCTCGTTCAGCACGAACGCTGTGACATCATGCAGCTGTTGCTGATGAGCCTTCCATTTGGAACGGAGAGGGGCTCATACTGGAGCAGGCTTGTTGCTGCGGCCTGTGGTAGACGTGAGAGCTGTTTACTGACTCAGCTCTTCGCTTTTTATGCGGAACTCGTGGTAAATCCCCTTGGTATCGAAGAACGCATTGCGTTATTGACGTGTTTGATGCTGAAGGTCGCAATCCCGAGGGACTGCGTCGCGTTGATGACGCGTTTGATGGACCTTTTGACCCGCGAAGACTCCGTAGACGAAGGTGCGAAGCAAGGGACAGAATTCCTGCACGCCATCGCGAGGTGGAACGCCGTCCGGGTCGCTGAATTCTGCTTGAAAGAAGACGATTCTTCGAATTGTGAGCAAGTACCCAGCGCTAGCAGGCGACATTGGCGGCATCTCGTCCTACAAGGGATGGAAACCCGCCACGAGCTGGACGATTGCACCCCACAAGAGCTCTGTCGACTACTGGGCCACAACCAATTGTACTACTTGCTCTCAACGCACCAGAAGACTGCAATCGAGGGGAACGACCGCGGACAAGTACCTGAACCCTTCTCTGCTACCCAGAAAGACGCGGGTGATCGCGAAAACGAGCCGTTTAAACAGCAATTCGGTCTGTTTCGAAGCGTCATGGCTCTCAACGAAGACTCTCAGCCTCAATCGACCGAAACTCTGCTGGCTTCCACCCTCAGATCCACTCCATATCGCCAGATTCCAAGCTCATTCAACCCGTGGGAGACTGCTATAACACTCAACCAAGTATCGCACTTGCAAGCGATGGCGCTACTCGACCGTCCCCAAGCCTCTCCGAGTCATTTCATACTTACGGCAATCAAGTACGGGTCCATGGACGCTTTACGTTGGGCTTTAACGTCGAGTGGCCTCATTACCACCGCGATATCCGAGCCTGAAGGCACCCAGTGTCTCCAGGCCGCGGCTCAATTCCCCGGGGATCTATACGCGGAAATGACGCGGCTGCTGTTAAAAATGGGTTTAAACCCCGGTCGATTGGCTGGAGATGGCCTGGACGTGTCATTACTGCATCGAGCAGCTTGTTTCTCCAACCCAGAGCTGGCCTGTGAGGTGATGGAGCTACTGTTGGAGCGCTCGGATTGCGACGTGAATGTCTTGGACGCCTTCGGGAACACGGCGGTGACGTATGCCATTGCATCCGGTCGTTTATCCAACGTTTGTTTCCTGATTAAACGATTGAATTGCCGACTGGAAGCGGAGTACGAAGGCCAAGCGAGCTTTTACTACGTGCTAAATCTGGTTCCGTCTTACTCCTGGCGTTTAATCGTCCGTGAGCTGCTGACACTCAAGCGGAACCGCGCGTTTCTTCACTGTGAAATGGACAACAAAACCTGCGGATGCAAGGGCTTCGAGGCTGGAGAAGCAAGCGAAGGATGTGCGTTTTGTGGCCACGGAAGCTCCAGTCACAATCTCCTGCCGCTACCTTCGTGGCTGCGAGATCAGTACGACACGTACCTAAACCGGAGTTCAGCACCGTCGCGTGGTGACATCGACAGTGATGACGAAGAAGACGATCGACGCCTCGTAAGGAGTGATGAAGCCGTCGAAGACGAGGAGACTGCGCTGGAGAACCGCTGTGGTCGCTTAGATGTCGAGCTACTGCAGCGAATCACGGTCACCCGGTACAGCCACGTCTTCCAGATGAATGGCCTCAGCTTGCCTGCTCTAGGCGAGGCCCCAGCTTCCAGTGAGCCGGAAGAGCAGCGAGAGGAGGCCATCTCGAGCAAACCCGAAGGTGGAAACTGCTGGCCTCAGCCTCAGAGTGATGTCGATAGTATCGAACACGTGCAGCCGATCGACTACGACGACCACGATGGGGTGGAGGGCGAGTCGAGGCACAGAGCAGGTCGAGAGCTGGCCAGTTGTGCGTGGGCTTTGCGCCAAGAGCTCGGAATGATCCACTCGTCCACTTGTCTTTGTCAAGCGACTGCATTCGCCACCAGTGCCGCTCAGTTGACGCACCTCGTGGTGTGTCGATGGCTGGAGCGCACCGCCATGCGCCAAGAGCACGGACTCGTCGCCTCGCCGTCTTTACAAGACGCTTTCCACCACTGGAGTCGCTTCAAACAGACCACGACAGCTCCACTCATCGCTCTCGCAGACCGTCACGACGCGGCGGCATCTCCGTCAAACGTGCTCAAGAGCGCAGTGACGCAATGGCGATATGCGCGAGAGTTCTCCGCCTTCCAGCGGCTGAAAACCCATCGGAAGAGCGCGGAAGTCACACACCATTCTCTGGCGACGCGACTGGACCAGCTCGCAGCCGAGACGCGGTGCCACCGCTTCTTGGCGCTGCAGCGTCGACAGCAACAGCTCCATGAAGCCACGCGAGAGTTTCAACCTGCGTAAAACCAGCTACATCCAGGCGTTCACGCCCGTGTTACGTTCATTAATTCACTCGTTGCCTATATATATGCCACAAGACAGGGAGGTTGCTCAGTGCAGATCGTCCATCTCGAACACGTCGCCGTAGTGACGCACATGCTCGTCTTCCTCCGGCCCCTCGGCGCGTCGGCCGCTCTCCTCCTCGTCCTCCTCGTCCTCGTTGAACGTGTCGGTGGTCGACGCCATGGACGAGAGCGCTCGCGGCCTCTCGCCATCTCCACCGGCGTCTTTACCGCCGCCTCGGCTGGTGACAGCCGCCTCGAAGGACTCGCGCGCTTCCAGGGACAACTTGAAGTTCCAGAACTCGTCCCAGAGCCGCGCCTCGCACTGCCACTGACTCACGTGCTGGAGCTGTTTGGCGTCCACGTCGTGCGTAGCGTGCTCTCCCAGCCCAGCGGCCGCGCTGTAGCGTCTCCGCGGGATCGGCACCGGCGGGGAGCACGGTAATGGCGGTAGCGTGTTGCGTTGGCCGCTGGTGAAGGACGCCGCCTTGCGGACGTACCGCTGACGGTACAGCCAGTAGGGCGGCGTGTCTGCGTCCTGGTCGTCCTCGTCTGGAGCCACGGCCTTGGGCAGTGGGTCGGCTACTGCCACAGGCGGCGGGAGCCCCAGCTTGCTGAGCTCCTGCTTCTCCAAGGCCACGGCTTGCTTGAGGTCCATCTGGAAGCCGTGGTGCAGGCCACTAAGCGGGTGGTGGAGACTGCGGCTCCGCGCGCGGGAGCTCGGGAGCGGCGGCTTCAGGCTGGAGAGCGGAGCCACGTGGCTGTCGATGCTGGTGCTGCGCTGGAGCGGCGGCGCCTCCACGTCCAGGCCGCCGCGGGCGGAGCGCGGCGCCATCTTACGGCGCATGGCGTCGCATGTGGCGCCGCCGCCGCCGGAGAAGCTGCTGTTGCACGTCTTGCCGCTGGCCATGACGTATCCGCGGTGCTTGTGTTATCCGCGGTGCTTGTGTTAACCGCGAGGCGAATCGGGTTGAAGTGAACGCGTGAACTTTTGCTGTTCCTTCGCCAAGAAGTTTTGCGGTGCTTGGTCGCTTTTTGCAGTCAACTTCAATATCCGCTGCGTGGAGATAACTGGGTGCGCTTGCGTTTCCGTTTGCGTTTGCGTTTGAAAACTACCGATAGTAAATGTCTGCTTGTATCGGAGGCGACGCTAGTCGGATCTCAGCAAATTCTGTTGTGCGGCGAGCGGGTGCAAGCTGAATTGGGGTGGGAAGCTCTTCCTTCGCGTGTGCTCGTGCCGTCCGTTTGCAGTATGCGAGGAGCTCAGCGAAAGAAAGAAGCGGAGGAGGGGAGGGAGGAGACGCGAAGCGCGTCAGACGTGAGCTCCAGCCTTCCGTGCTTGCTTGCTTGTCTTTGGACAGCCTCTGAAAAGCTTTCCTTGTCTGTTCTTTCCCTGCGTTTCTTTCCTGTAAATTCGCCAAAAGTTACAAAACACGGGGTGAAGTACTGCTTCAACGTAGGAGGAAGCAGAAACGCAATATAAAGAGCGAATAATATACAAGGCGGGAGCATTTAGTAAAGTAACAAGGAAAGCTTCCAGAACTTCTTAAGTCCTGCAAAAATACCCGAATTGCTTGATGGCTCGAAGCAGAAGGCCGTAGTCGCCCAGGACCATTTCTATAGTACCCAATTTGCCGTTGCTTTTCAGACTTCCTTCCAATGAGTAACAGTGATACTTGTGAAGTTCACAATGGGTGCAAGATATCGCAGAAATTTCCACTAAAAGTGTCAAACCTTTAGGGAAATGCTGACGAAGAAACTTCAAGGTGAAAACATTGTGGCTGTCATTCGTTGCTTCAGCATTTCTGCTGACACATTGCCGAGCCAAGTTGCTGTTGCAAGTGCATTACACTCAACATGCCAAGCAAAAGATTATGGCGCCAGAAAGTGGCAATTCATGCCGTAAACCGAAGCCTAAATGATCCAACACCAGCTTGGGCGCCAAGAGGACCGAGAGATCCAAGCATAACGTTTTAGCGTAACATCATCATCTTAAAGAGCCACACGCACGCTACGTTTTATTCATGCGGCGAGCTTTGCAAGGATGGAAATCATTCAGCATCTGCCTGGGTTGTTCACGCTTTGCTGCTTTTCATACGAAAAGCGTACGCTTTTATTTACTATATCGGTAATAACTGTTGTATATGTGCAGTGGCTCGTTCTTGAGGGAGCAACTCACGAGCTGGGATTTAGTACGTGGTCGCCTACATGTATTCATGCTCAGCGCTATTTGGCATGGCGAATCGCGAGATTCAGAGCGCGCCGCTACAGCGATTCAAGCACAGCGCAATTTGGTAATACGGAAGGTCAAATTCTGCGCTCGGAGTAGCATTACGGATACCTGTACTGCACAGTCCCTGGAAAGAGATGGGTATTGCTGAAGCGTGGGAACGTGTCGTGGAAATGTAACTGTGAGGGATGCATTCCACAATGCAGTAATATCTGCACTGGAGAAAATGGTGGCAGCACCAGTCTCGTCGCTGCATGCACTGTTAAACGTGGCGCCCAAAAGAAAGTGACGGTACCGGTGCTCAGATTCTGCGACTGGCCAACACTATACTAGTATTGTTGACCAAGTGGAATGCAGTTTTGCCTCACCAATATAAAATGCTTCCTGCATTTGTGCTTGGGTAGTTCTCACTGAAACCCTCCAGAGGATTGTTTGAGGGACGAGGAGAAAGGAGAGGGGATGTCGATGGATGAAGAGGGGCGGAGAATCTCAGCGTTTCGTGCAACAAGCGTGCTTCAATTTTGATTGAAGCCGAGGACCCATCCTTCTGCCTCGCGTATCCCGCTTTATTGTTTCTCCAACCTTATTGGGCAATCTCTTTGCGCCGAGATTGGGGGACACACGCAGGCAAAAAGTTCCCGAGTGTGTGGGTGTTCGAGGCAGGTATCCACCCAATTGGGTCGAGGGAGCATGGGAACAGGCCAATACGGACGCGCCGTGCGTGCGTATCGACGCACGTGGCTCAACGAAGCGGCGTGCATTTCTCCCTGCGTTCGATTATCTTCTCCTCTCTCCGTATTTATTTCGCGCCCATTTCTTCGTTGTTTTTGGCCCCCATTATGCTGGAGGAAGGAAGGTCTCGAGTAAAAGAGCTCGATTTGTATTATAGATGCACATAATAATAATACCTTTTTTTTCTCCAACAAACCCAAGAACAGTTCCCCCATGTCGCAATTGCACCTGCTGAATCGACTTCAATCAAAACACACTTTGTGACCTTGAAGCTGGCTAGCGACAGGGACTTTGCAGTTGTAGAGCCAAGCTCGCTCTCTCAAACTACGACCTTGAAGTCGCAATTATAGCCTTGATTCGCAGTCTCACACCGGAACGCTGAGTTATCACATGACCTTTAACTTTGCTCACATGCCGGTTGCGATTAGCATTATTGCTAGCAGTTGAGTTTCGAGTTCCGAAGGAATTGGCTTCTAGATGACCTCATCATGCGGTTCGCATGCATTTGCGATGATGTTTGCGTCGGCTTTCCAATCGAAGACAGAACGCTACAAGTCAATCAATAACTACCGTACTTGCATATGTGTGCAATAATGCTCGTGGGGCTGCAATTGGAAGGGTCTGCCAACTGACATCACGGGGTTTGGTCGATGTGTTGTGCTATTATGCTGTATAGCTGTAATGAAGTTACGGAGCGCGGCTTCAGTACACGTATCGCACAAAATCTGATGTCTTTCTGCTGTAAAAGCAAAATGATGCTAGAGAATAGGCTGTGCAACTGAAATGTTCTTACTTTTTGGAAAAGGATAGGGTCGGAGTCCCATCCCATAATCGTCACCATAATCACCTGTACCCTCCACGTGGTACACTCGCCTTGTCAGCGTCCCTTCGTCATGGTACACTGTACCATCCTGTCCGTGAAAGCAAAGCAAAACGGCGCAAACCAAAGGGCAACAACGTTCGCTGTGCAGTTCGCCACCTTTTGCACCAAATTTGCAGTCCTTTCACCATGGACCAACACTACGACGAGCTGTACAAAGGTTTGCAATTGCTTGCGCGCATGCATGCGCATCGCAACTGTATCCTTCGGTTAACAACATGCTCGCTATTGGCAGTGGTGCTAGTCGGCGACCCTGGCGTCGGCAAAACAAACCTGCTTGCGACCTTCTTGGCCTCCGAGCCGGGAAGCCCCGAATCCCCAGCGGCGACGACTGAGCGCGGCGTGTCCCGCACCTTCTCGGCTGTACGAAAGCCCACCATTGGCGTCGAGTTCGGCACCGCCATCGTGCGGCACCCCAACGGCAAGCGCATCAAGGCGCAGATCTGGGACACCGGTAAACCACGCACTAACCCGCGACCACTGTCGTGGGTTAACCGCCGTCTTGCAAACGTTTTGCTCGCGCGTCTCTGTTTAATGGTGTATAACTTTAACGCATGACGTCTTGTATACGTTTTGTTTTTGCATGCTGCGTCCGGTTGCATGTGTCCTCCAGCGGGCCAGGAACGCTATCGCGCCATCACGAGCTCGTACGCGTATACTCCCCCCCTCGTTTTACTATCTGCATTGCTACTTTCTGCTACTACTGACTTTGCTTGGGCGATACTGCAGCCATTATCGCCGAGCCGCCGGAGCGCTCGTGGTCTACGACGTCTCGAGTCGCGCGAGCTTCGACAACGCGCAGGAGCATTGGCTCAAGGAGCTCAAGGCTTCCGCAGACCTGAGCAGCACGCTCCCCAGCTGTATCATGTTGGTGGGCAACAAGGTGGACTTGATGTCCCCCGAGGTCCTCCAGGACCCTTCCTTCGTCTCCCAGGAGCTCCACGACTCGGCCGCGACCTCGCTCGGGCTGCTGCACCAACGCGCGTCCGCCAAGACCTGCGTCAACGTGCGACGAGCCTTCGAGGAGCTCGTGGTGGCCATTTACAACGCCGACAAGGACAAACTCCAGCGTCTGGACACGATCCGAGCCATTCATCTGGAGGAGCGCTCGCCGCAGTCCTCGCAGCCATCCAGCAGACGAAAACCGACGGCCTCCGGATGCTGCGAAGCCTGAGTTGAGCTCCTCCAGTTTCCTCAGAAGCGAGAGGTCCGCCCTCCTTACCGACAGACCGGGGGATGGAGAACCAAATAGCGCATCCAACACTAAACTGCACCTAGAAGTGCGGTACGAACGCTAATTAGACCGACACTGAACGATGAACGGAGCGGAATGGTCCATTCAAATCTAACTCCCTCAGCTGCAGATTCTGAGAAACCGGCCAATCCACGCTTTACAGCTTGCTAAACGGGTTCTTGGAGTGCTTGGTGATGCCCGAGTACAGCGGATCGATGTGCTGCTCCTCGCTGTCGGCGTCTCCAATAGGCTTCCCGTCCAGCGACACGAAGAGCGTGCCCACCCGCTCGCCCTTGAGGATCCGCAGCAGCGCGCCAGGCTCGGCCTTGGCGATCACAGCGGCTCGAACAGCACCGCTGTCCACCGCTCGGATGCACGAGTGCATCTTGTCTTGCTGGCCGATAGGTCCCACGCGGGACTCGGGCGCCACGCACTGCTTGTCGCCGCGCCGGAAGCGCGAGATGAGCTGGTGATCCGCCGTGAAGACGCCGTCCACGTCTGTGATTAGCACCATGAGGTCCACCTGCATCTCCTGCGCGAAGAGCGCGGCCAGCGAGTCGTTGTCCCACGCGATCTTGTTGTCGTCAATTAGCGGTGTGGTACGTCGCGTGATGACGTCGTTCTCGTTGATAATCGGAATGATCCCCACGTCCAAGAGCGTACGGATCGTGCGCCGAAGGTTGGCCCGGATTTGCGGCTCACGGAAGTCGGCGTCGGAAGCCAACACTTGAGAGCAGGCCAAGTGATATTGGGAGAACAGCATCTCGTACAGACTCTGCAGGCCGCTCTGGCCGGCGGCCGCACATGCCTTCTCGAAGAACGCCACGTTCTCGTCCACTTGGCCGCCCAAATGCGACTGCATGGAGCCGGACAGCAGATACTGGCGCTGCAGCACCATCTTGCCGATGGACACGGAGCCGCTGGACACTAGGACGATGTTGTGGCCGCGCATGTGCAGCGCCGCGATCTGCTCCACGATGGCGCCGATCTGCCCCATGGCCAGCAGCCCCTCGGGCGAGTGCACGATCTCCGTGCCGATCTTGATGAGGATGGTGCGCGCGCGGCGCAGCTCGCGCCCGAACTCGCGCATCTCCGGCTCGGAAGCCTGCTGGCTGTCAGTCATTGTCGGCTGGAGGGGCGGGGCACACAGGAGGCAAGACGGCGAATGGCGAGCGGGGAGGTCACGTCGGTTGGAAATGCGCCAGTTGGGTAGTAGTACTGTGGCGGCGGGGAGGAGGGGGTAGTACCGCGCGTGCGTTTCACTTCTTTGATATTACTAAATATTTCTGAAAGAACTATTCATATGTACGTTAGTCATATGAGCACGGCGATTGTTATTTGCGCATTTGGTTCACTTCAATGACTACTGCCGAGCTTGCTTACTTAAATAGAGAGAAGCGATCGAGCTTTTCCGTGTAACTACTACCGACTCCTGTCATTCGATTTCTACTAACGGGAGTATTATGCTTGTCTTCAAAACAGAAATAATACTTTGACGTATGTGACCAGCAAGTCATATGACAATAGTATCACGAAACACTCATCTGCCTTCGCTTACTACTACGGTACCGGTATCACTAACTGCTCGACGGCTTGCTGACCGCCAGAAACGGGGGTTGTCCTTGTCCGAATCGGAGGCTGGATATGAAAGTTTGTATCGAAGTGCCACACCACCAGCAAACACGCGGCCTCAGCCTCTTCTCAGCGAGTTCTTCTGGTCCAGCTCCGCTTCCAGCTCCCTCGACGACGACAGCATGACGCTCGACGCCTGGCTGAGGTCGACGCCTCTCTCTAGCATCCACGCGGCCTGCACTCAGCTATCGACACGCAGCAGCAACTCGCTCGACCTCCTGTACGGCACTCATTCGTCTCTCTTCCTTCTTCTTTTTGTAGCATTATGTGGTTTCGTTATAGTCGGTCCTTCATCCTCCTGGAGCCTGCTTCCATCTCTCTCTCTCGCCGCTTCCTCTCGCGTCGGGCATTCAATTCCTGCCCCGTTCCAAGCCCAGGAGGCTGACGGCCCCCACTCGCGACCAGG
Source organism: Nothophytophthora sp. Chile5 (assembly GCA_001712635.2). NCBI lineage: Eukaryota > Oomycota > Peronosporomycetes > Peronosporales > Peronosporaceae > Nothophytophthora > Nothophytophthora sp. Chile5. Next base: position 17,136 of record MBAC02000194.1, read on the forward strand.
ACGTCAGAGCTTCTCAGCCCAGCGCCGCGTACTTAGCCGAGCAGGATCTTGTTCTCCTCGATGAACTCGTAAGGCGGGATCTCCAGGTTGAGCGGCGCGGGGCCCTTGCGGATGCGGCCCGACAGGTCGTAGTGCGAGCCGTGGCACGGGCAGAACCAGCCGCCGTACTCGCCGGCGTTGGACGTGGGCACGCAGCCCAGGTGCGTGCACACACCCAGCACCACCAGCCACTTGGGCTGCTGGACGCGCACAGCGTCCGTCTCCGGGTCGCGCAGGTTGCTCACGTCCACCTCGTTCGAGATCTGGATCTCCTTCTCCGTCCGGTGCTTGATGAAGATGGGCTTGCCGCGCCACTTCACCGTCACCGTGGCGCCCTCGTCAATGTTCGACAGGTCGAACTCGGCCGTGGCCAGCGCCAGCACGTCGGCCGACGCGCTCATGCTGCCCACGAACTTCACCACCGCCAGCCGCGCCGCCGTCGCGTATGCCACGCGCGCGCCGCCCAGCATGAAGTACGTGAAGGCGCGCTTGGACGGGTCCCCGCTGCTAATGCGGTCCTTCTCGAAGTAGTGGTCGGGCGACTCGTACGTGTCCTCCACCACGGCCTTCGTGCTCAGCGCCGCGCGGCCTGCACAGCAGCAACAGCATCAACCACGCATCCGTTAAGTACGGCCCTTCACACAGAATGGGAAGGTATACGCGCGCATACACACGCAGTCGTGTGCACGCGTCCACGCCCACGGAACGATAGACGCGGGGTGCGTCTGAGAAGGAGGAGCAGAGGCGCACCTTGGACGGCCTGCGCACAGCGCGGGGTGACCGACGTGCTCAACTTCTTCAGCATCATGTTGACGAGGGGGACGAGAGGTCGGGACGTGACTGTCGGGCTTCTGTGTGTGGCGGAGGGTGAGCGGCACTCTTTCTCCCTCGGAGCCGAAGCGTGCGGTCTGCAGAGCAGGGGAGGACGGGGGAAGCAACGCGGACGGGGTGCGTTGTGGTGGTGAGGTTTTGATGGTGGGCTAGCAAAAACCACAGCGAAACCCTCTATATTTGCATTTCTTTTGCCTCTCTGAGGTCGAGGAAGATGCGAGATGACAGGTTCCTGTCGTGTCAAAAACCACAGGTTCCCATCGGCACTTTTCTTTGCTGCAGAGCGCCTGCAGCAAATTCCGTGGGTCCAGCCCAGACACTAAAAACCACACCTCCATATGCGAAACGAGTGGTGTGGTGTGTGGCGTGAGTTTGCAAGCTGAATTGTATACGTGGTGGCTTTGTATACCATACCTATCATGCGTCCGGATAACTCGACACATCATCACCAGAGTGTTTGACCCAACAACCCAGTCCAGTCCCACCTATCCCGTCCGTCACTCCTGCCCATTTTGCCACTTCCAGAATTCCAGAACCTCTGGCTCACAAGCGACCGCCGCGCTCTCTTCCTCGCCCCGCCTTCCAGCCCGCCATGTCGTTCTTCCAGCGCCTGGTGTCCTACGTGATCAACGACGTGGCCGTGAAGGCGCTGTCCAACTCGCGCGCCTTCCAGCGGTTCGCGCTCAAGACCCACTACCACGTGGAGGACGCCAAGACGATGGCCACCACGGGCGCCGACACGCTGCGCTCCACCTTCGAGAAGCACGCGCCCAAGGTCAAGGAGTTCGGCGAGGCCTTCCGAGAGGAGGTCAGCCGGGACATCAAGAAGATGAAGTGAGCGCGCGGCCCAGCGCAGCGCAGCGCGGCGTCGTGTGCGATCTCATCTCTCCACGCGCTTAACATCTGTCACCTGCCCGCGTATTCTCCAGATTTAGAACAGCATCCGATCCTGCGCTGGAATGACAGGCGCCGGTCGACCACGGCTGCAATGGGCCTCGTTTATATATGCGTTTGGGATTTGAAACCTCAGATTCTGGAAGCTGCTGATTTTTGCTGATGCAGCTTCTCCAGTAGGAAGGCGGTCGTCGTGGACTCCTCCTCGCCCAGATACCCCCCAGTCTTCTTGGCCACCCAGACGTTCTTCTTGCTGTCCACGAGCTCGGAGACATCCACGACGCTCTACTGGATCGGGAACACGAACAGCTCCGTCTGGTCGGCAGGGATCTGGTCGCTGAGCGCCTTGAGCTGCTCTTATTTGCGCGTGGATTTGTGGAATTCTTGGAGAAGGACAAGGATAGAGTTTTCCAACGACGGCCAAGACAGTCGGGAAGTTAGAAACCCCCGGCAAGAACCCGAAGTCGGCTGGAGCGCCGGCAGGGAGCTGGGTCTGCTCATCCGCCGAATATCCGCAACAGCACCAGCAGCCCGAAGCATATCCCGCCTTACACACCCATAGGTAGTGCTTGTTTAGGAGGGGGCACAGCTCTTCACCCTTCACCCTTCACGCGACAGAGCTGGAGCTCGGAGCCGCGCGTCCATCACACACATGCCACAGTCAAGGCGGAGGAAGGGCAGGGTATTTGCTGGATAAGGTCCATATCCATCGGAAAAGCTATTAGCAGAACACGCCACGAATAGATAGACGGTCGAAGAACTCGAAGGAGCTCCTGTCCGAGCAGCGCCGATTGCCGGACCTTCTCCAACACAAACCAAAACCAGAGCACCTCACCTCAAGGAAGAGCTTGGGACACCTCGTCGGTCCGTGGCAGCCGAAGCGAAGACCGGACGGGAACACGACGGCTCGAGACGCCTGCACCCAAGGCTTCGATGCCGTCTTCGGAATTCGTCAACCTCTCGTACTGGGTCTTCGCATTCTGGTGGCTCGTCTTGCTCGGTGTGCATCTGCTCACTTGCGGCTACAATGTGGCCTACGCCTACTGCTACTGGAAGCTGCAGGGCACTTTCCTCAACATGTACCTCGAGTCCTTCCACGTGGGCATGCCGCCGAAGAACCACCACGCGATCGCGGTCGTCCACGCCCTCATGTCGGCGACACACGGAGTGTGCGTGCTACTGATGCTCGGCGGTTCACTATGGCAGCGCACGCTAGCGTTTACGCCATGGTCAAGCGTCAGTGCCCTCGGCAAAGTAAAAAGCGACAGCTCGATGTTCGGCCGTGATGAAGAAGGCACGGCGTCGGCGTCCGGCCGACTCGCCACAGTCAGCGGCGCATTGTCGAAGGTGTACGAGAAAGTGGCAGCCCGACGCGGTGTTTTTGGCGTGAACGGGAGGCACTTCCATCTCATCCTCATCGGCCGAGAACTGGTGGAGACGGCGCTACAGACGGTGCAAGCCTATCGCATGAGCAAGCTCCTACCTCGCGTGCTGCTCAACCGCTTCTACGTGAGTCTGCTGGTGTTCAACTGTTGGTCGTCGGTGATTGTCTACTCGCTGTTTTTCCGTCGCGACGAGGCTCGACGCCGCTTTGCGTGCATCATATGCGACTGCGCGCTGGATCTGGTTGCTTGTATGGGTGTGGAACTCATGATCGTGCTGGACTACGTGGCCACGTACAACCCCCAACTCATGGGCTTCGAGCCACTCATGTGGTACGACGACGAGTGGGTCGCGCGTGCGCTCAACGAGTTTCAGATGCTCGTAGTGGTGTCGTGGGCGGATCTAGCGAGTCGCAGTATCTTCTCGCTTGGGCTGATCTCCACCACCACCACAATTAAGGAGCTCCTCCGCAGAGAGCCCAAGAGTTGCAGTCGTGTCGCTCATGCCACTACTACCGATAGACCCTCCGTAGGTCCCAGGCTCTCGGCTCTCATGCCGGGACTTCAAAGCCACAAGTTCAACGTGCCGGTGAAACGTGGGAACAGCTACTCTGACGTGGGTCTACACAGTCGTGGCGGCCGCATGTTGCTGTATTCAGCGCATCTGCTATTCGGAGCCTGGGGAGTCTTCGTTCTGGGCCTTCACGTCTACGCATCGGTGCAGCCGGCGCTACCGCAGTGTCTGCTACAAGTGAGGCCTTGGGCTGTCTCGCGTCCCTCCTGCTACCTGCTGGGGCTCGACTGCCACGTCTTGGGCATCACCGGCAAGAAGGAGGAGGTGGAGACGAAATGGCAGGAATTCGACAGCTCCACCGTCGTCCAATTGCTGGTTCGACACTGTCCCGCGCTGGAAGTTCCCGACGTCTTCAACGAATTCCACTTACTCCGCGGCATCAAGATGTACAACTCGACCATTGATGAGTGGGGAGCGTCCGCCGCGATCACCCACACGAATCACCCACGCATGACGTACATGTTCGTGGTGCGTGTCAACATGACCGACGGTCTGCTGCCTGCTGGCTTCCAGTCGACTGATTTCCCGCCGACGCTATACGACCTGGAATTCTGTGTTACGAACCTACGCGAGTTGCCCGACGACCTAGATGCCAAGTGGCCCTCAGGCTCGATCATCCAACTGGAGTACAGCCAGCTGCCAGTTGTCCCATTGGTTCTCGCACGACTCGAGCCGTACTACTTGGCTGTGACCGGCAACCCGATCACGGAGCTTCCTCCCGAGGTCTTTGAAGTCCCGGATATGCTCTACCTGGGTATTAGTGATATGCACATCCGTGAATTGCCCCGCAACGTGACGCAACTCTCTGAGGGACTTTCGTGGATTTTCATGACCGAGACCGACATCGCCTTCTTCTGGGCCTGGGTGGACCCACTCGTTGAGCGCATGAAGGGCATGGCGCCCCCTTGGCTTGCTGGCGTCTCCACTTATTGCACCGACCTCGATAAGATCATCAACGGCACGGCTGAGGCCTTCAGTGTGCCGCTATCGCCCGAGTACTCGACGCTGCTGATGGACCCGTCCGAAGCCAACCGCGAGGTAATTATGGACGCCGTGCAGTGTGCCCTCTACACCACTGATCCGTTCTACCCAATCGCCAACGAAGATGCCATCAACGCCATCAGCCCTGTGGCTGCAGTGTAAAACGCTAAAAGCGTGGGCACAAGCCCCTACACCGTATCCAACCCGCCCCATAAATACGGAAGTGCACGGAGTGGCAATGCGAAGGTTGACGGGACTTGGTGTACAGACGGCCACGAGCCAGTCTTCACCAATGTCCCAGGCGGTCGTCTATCGGATGGAGGCTAACGGCGCATTGCTGATGTTTATATACCATTGTGAACTGCTGCTGCTGGCATTCACTTATTCACTTCGACCAGTTATCGAGGTGCGGGGAGTGATGCCTGGGCGTCGGACACTAGAGATTGGGTGAGCTCAATATACCTCAATTGCGAAAAAGAAGAGAAAATATGTCTGGGGGCTATCCCAGTTGGTCGTCAGCGCCATTGTGTCGGGGACCGCATGTTCTCACGAGCACCGTCAATTCGAAGGCCAATTCAGCGCGAGTGGGAAAGAGGTGACCAATTTCCACACTTAGGTAGCCCACGAAGGAAGACGGGTTTCCAGCCAGACCATCCTCACTGCGCGACAAGCGTTCATGCAATTGCTTACAGCATCAAGCGCATCACGCTCTGGGCTGCAAGGCACTTCAACAACTTGGATATAGCATTGGCAAAGGGTCGTTGCCGTGCATAGTTTACAAATGAAAGTTCCCAGCTTCTGCTTGGAATCCCACTCGGATCCCAGGCTGCGATCCGGCGGGTGCTCTCACGACAGTGTGTCGAAGCAGGTTGCGTTCTTGCGCATCCACATCCGCTCTCTTGCTCGCTCCTTCCGTCTTCGGCTTCTCGAACGGACAAAGCCGACCGTGTTCTTGGTGGGTCGAATACCATGCACAGGTCATGAACCTTTTGTTTTTCATGTGTCGCTTTGCCGAGACGAAACGAAAGCAAGATAGATTACGTGAACGCAACACCCGTGGTGCAAAAGGACCCTCCTCCCCTTTTGAAAAGTGGTGGCTTCCACTTCAACATGTAGTCGGCTTCGAAGTATCGCGCAACATTCCACCAAGTCATACCCGTCACACCGCCCTCGCATACCTCATCATTGTCCGGGCGTCAGTCAGCGCGGTTGCTCATACCTACATTTACTAACTTAGTAAACCCAGGATTTGACACGTCTCGAAAATCTGGGCAGAGCGTCGCCACTCGAAGGAGCAGCGCCAACTAAAAATAAAAGCGCTGGTACCTGGAACTAGATCCATCCATCCATCGTCCTCTCTGCATGGATTGCTGAGGCAAACCACGGTGCAATACGCAATCCTGTGACGTTCGTCGCTCCATCGATGGGATTTGTCCCAGTTTGTCATCGTCTCTGCAGGCGCTCGCATGAGCTCGAGCGTGAACGCTTCAAGTCCAGGACACGACGTCAGTCGACACTTGACTCCCCATTATCGAACTCGCTTCGAACCCCCCCACTCGCCTTCCAGTCAAGCAACCAACTCTTTCGCGGTCTCCATCTCCGTCATGTCGACCTCCGCCACCCCCACCAAGATGACGCACCGCTTCCTGGGCAACTCCGGCCTGCTGGTGTCCAAGCTCGCGCTCGGCTCCTGGATGAACTACGACGAGAAGTACACGGTGGACACGTGGTACGAGATGATGGCCGTGGCGTTCAAGCACGGGGTCAACTTCTTCGATACGGCCGAAATGTACG